>JAQZBX010029400.1:0-27320 GCA_029593785.1 Cabassous unicinctus | reverse complement strand
CCAAAAAAAAAAAAAAAAACAAGAAACAACAACAAAAAAACATGCTACTTCTTGGAAATGGATATTCACAGGTCCAAGCCATGATCCTAGAAACTAGGAAACACCCAAGTCAACGTGATAAGCCCTCCGGGCTTTCTGGTGTGAACGTGACACAGTGTTCGTCCATGGGTGTATGTGTGAATGGGTGCAGCCAGGGGTGGGACAGTTTTTGCAAAATGGCCTACAACACGGGACAATCACCAGCTGCTGCAGCCCACAAGGCAAAGAAGCCAAGCCACACACATCCAGAAACCACGGCTGGAGCTCCTCACCAGGAGTTAGGTTATGTATATACTTGTCAAGAGAAAATAGAGAACCTTTCACAGAAATCAAGCAGACAATCAGTTGGGCTGACCGGAAATAAGTACAATGGACTTAGGATAATGCTAAAAATCTCACGGATGGAAACAGTTCAAAGGATCTTGTGGAGAACATGTAATGGGTGAGTTTTTCTGTCATACCAGCACACATATTCTTTTCCTAAGAATTATCTGATGTGTGCTCATCTCCTACAAGTTTTATCATAATGTGCTGGAATTGCATGGACCACCTCACTCTCAACAGCATTGCTCCTAAACTTACATAGACCTAAGGCCTTCTGGATACTAGTTACCATGGAAGGGAGTTGTCACAACATTAGCACAGGTATGTTCTCGCTCTCTCTTTCTCACACGCACACATCAGATGGGAAGGAACTACTCCAACCTGCCCAGAGCACTGACAACAGAAGGCACGCAAAGCTGTCAATATGCTCAGAAGACTGTTAAATTCCAAGATGGTGGAAGCTTTATTACTCTTAAAAGATTTAAAAGATGTGCTCGTCTGCTATCAAATCCTACTAACTCATTCTAAAATCCTACTAACTCATTCTAAAATCCTACTAACTCATTCTAAAACTGTATGCTATCAAATCCTACTAACTCATTCTAACTCACTGAGACATTCTAAAACCGTAGTTCTCAACCTTGGCTGAGGTGCCTGGTGGGCTGGAATGGGTGGGAGGGGCTGGAAAAATTTCCAAAGGCAAGCTGCAGGCCAGGATCCATCAGGCACCTTCGGAGGTAGATCTGGCTCAGCAGTTATGAAAAATGGTGGTGGAGGACACCACTGTCCAACTTGGGGCAAGCCATTCAACCTCGCTAATTCTAATTCATTTAAAGACAACAGTCCCAACAGAAAACACCGTATGTGTTTCTAAATGCATTTCTCTTCCTGACCTCCTCCTACTGCCCCCACTTTTATGTCTCCCCCCAAGCACACCTGTTTTTTATTTTTCTAAATTAATTTTTAAAAATCACACACTCATGATCATTGTAAAAATTGCAAACAATACAGAAGTATGCAGAGTAAAAATGCAAATTTCACCTTTCTCCAAACCAATGCTATTCCCCTTCTCAGATTACTGCTATTCATAGTTGGATGACTATGTGGATGGCTCTACATATTTATACACACACACACACAAGCCTACATCATGTGTATATGTATTTTAATAAAAATATAATGATATATTACATGTTTTCTTTTTCATTCAATATAACTTGGACATCTTTCTCTTTGGATGGACAAAGATTCCACATTTTTAAAAAACTGCCTAGGATTCCAATGTATGGATACGCCATCGTTTTTCAAATCAGTCCCCCCTACTGTTAGGCATTGAGTTTTCTTTTTTCCTCTTTTTTTTGCTATTACAAAATAAAATGTTGCAATGAATTACTGTATGCATATGCATTATCCAACTTTTGTCAAGGTATATGTGTAATAAGTTCCTAAAAGTGAAATTGTTGAGTCACAGGGCATGTGCATTTTATATTTCGGAAGGTATTGCCAAAGGGTCCTGCCAGGGGAGGACTTTTTTTCCCCCCGCCTTACCTGATAGCAAATCCTTAAATGAGTGTCAGATTACAGAGAGGCAGAGCAAATTTTTGTGTTTATTGGTTCATCTCCATTTTTATCTGCTTGTTCTTGCCCTTGGCCAACTTTTCTAATGAACTGTGTTTTTTTGTTTTTTGCTTTTCCCTTACTGACTTGAAAGAATTCATTGCACATTATGGCTATTGGTACTTTACCACAGGCATGGAAATAAATATATTCTACCATTTGGTTTCACATATATATATATATATATATATATATACACACACACACACACACACACACACATATATATATATTTCATTTGCATAGGGACTTAACATTTGCAGGTAATTATATTTATTAACCTATTACCTTCTCAAGCATATTTTTTTTTATTTTTTATTTTTGTTTTCTTTCTTTTCTTCTTGACTCTTTTTCTTTTTTCTAGCATGTTTGGAAAGACATTCTTCACTCCACAATTATGTAAAAACTCACCTAAACTTTCCATTAGTACTTTTAGGATTTCACTGCTGTATTTTCATTCTTTGTTCGATCTGGAATGTATTTTGGTATAAAACAGTAAAGCTTTATTTTTTTCCCAAATGATTAGCCAGTTTTTCTAAGACCATTAGTTACATTGATTAAATTAATTAAAATCCCTCTTTCTGACTGATTTGGAATGCCACAGTTACACTATACCAATTTTCCACGTGTAATTTGAGTGTGTTGTCACTCTCCATTGTAGCATTATCTTAAGATCTTGTGGAATCTGTCCCTCCTTATTGCTCTTATTTTTTCATTTTTTTTTTCCTGAGTCTTCTCATAATTGTTTTTTTAAAAAATGTTTTGCCAATCTGGGGGTAGGGGGGGCGCAATTGTATCTTAACTGTTTTAACTTGCCTAATTTTGGTTGGTGTTTACTTACACAATGGCCACCTATACAAGATGTTTACTTAAGAGGCTTAGATGTCTCTCCATCTTGATAGCCAGAGAGCTCCTCGTGCTTTCAATGGCAGCACAGAAAGGTCATCAAGAGGAGATTCCTCTATTAATGAACACTGACACTCTTTCCAGAGTTTTCTTCAAAGAAATAAGCTAGAAGGAGCATCTTGCACAGATGTCTTTGCAGACAGTGGGAACCCTTTGGGAAAATCATCCCTTTCTTGTATGCTCACTTTTCTGTCTTCATTCTATAATGTATCCTTTCTACCCGCTTGCCACATTGCCGTTCTGTCAATGAATCACTAAAATCCCACCAGCATCATAAATACTTCCACAACCAATTGGAAATGAGCTTGAAAGTGTCCTTTGTGCCCTCCCTCTCCTCCAAGACTTTTCTGGCACACCTGGCCCTTTTCATCCCCAGCACTGGTGACAGCGATTCTGCTCTGTGTGGGGACAGTGGCAGATATGAAAGGGCTCATGCACATGACAACTGTGCCTCTTGCTTGTGGCCTGTGCACCCTTTTAAACTAGTTTTCTACATTATTCTAGTTCACTGTGGATGGTTAATTTGGAAGGAAGCTTAACCTTTATTTAAAAAGCGTCTGATGTTCTCATATTAATCTCTTATTGAGTTAACATTTTTTTTTTATCAGATTCTTATGGAATTTGCTTACTTTCTCAACACAAAGCCATAAAGATAATAACAGGTTTCCTATAACTCCTAGTAAGAGGTCCAGAATTGACCTCATGCCTTCCCTCTATCTTTTCCAGATTTTCTGCTTCCACTGACAGGATTTTAAATCTTCCCGCTACTTAGGCACAAAAGCAGATAATTTTTCACTCCCTTTTAGAGCAGTGGATAAGAATTCTGGTTCTGGATTAAGAAACACCTACTTTTGAGGGTTTGGATCGCAGTAATGCCACTTAGTGGTTGGACAAATGACTTAAATCTTTCTGGGCCTCACGGCTGCTCAGCAGAATGAGTTAGAGGGTCTCTAAGATTTTTTTCCATCTCTAAAATCCTATGTGTATTTGAATATGCCTCTAAGAAACTTACGATTTTTGTCTCTTAATTCCCTAATCAACAGTTTGGACTTCAAACGTAGCCCTCTGAGGAGCGGATGTAGCTCAAGCGGTTGAGCGCCTGCTTCCCACATATGAGGTCCCAGGTTCAATCTCCGGCCCGGTACCTTAAAAAAAAAGAACCACAAACAAACAAAAAGAAAAAACAAACAAACAAAAAAAAACCCGTAGACCTCTTCTTCCTCTTCTTAGACACATTTCCTGCTTGAGTTACCCTGCCGTTGGCTCACGCCAAGGATAACAGTGAAGACCAAAGAACCCCACAGCGATTTAGAGGACAAAACACCAAGCCCAGTGATATGCCTTTGCTCCAGCAAGACTATTCTTCCTTCTCACTGTTACTTCCTTCACATAGCCATGACCATCAGCTGATTGGTATTTAAAAAAAAAAAAGGAAGTGGTGGACTTCCGCTTCAACCATATGCAGTGGCTATAAATGCAGAGAAATGAAAGAAACAACATTAAAAAAACAATCCCACTAAAAATGAATCCATAACCATGCCAGGAGCTTGGCAGGCCCACCATCAGCAGACTGGAAACTATCACCATCCTTGAAAGGCACAAAGCTAGATAGGATCCAACTGAAGAAAGCAACCACAGTCCAAAACGCAGGCAGCAGAGGACTTCTCACAAAGGTGTGAGAAGACCCCTAGGGTGGGTCACATTGGAAGTGGCAGAGATCTGGGCTGGAGTGGGAGCAGCAGTCAGGCAGACAAGCCTCTCCAACTCCACACCTTCCACCACCTTCAAGAGAGCAACTGAAGTCTGATCCCAGGGAAGAACAGGGCACTTGGCTTGGTTTGGAGAGGCAGGGCATGGCCACGTCCATTGAAAACAGGGGGCTCCTGGACCCCACACACCAGCTACTGGTTCATCCTGCTCAAAGCATGAGTTCATCTCATGGGAACTAGCTGTAAGAGGGTCAAGTAATATATACAGCCTTAAAAGCCAAACCCCTAGAGCATCTCAAAACCAAAGAGGAGCACACAACCTAGAAAGACCAAACATATCAGGAAAGCTGACCCCACAAAAAAAAAAAGGCACCAAATGAGCAAACAGATGAACCTACTCCAAAAGCAAGGAGAGGAAGTCTGCACTGAATCCAATAATAGAAGACACAAGAGCCAAATGCTTTGCTGATAAAATAGTTAACTACATTCATTGGAAATTAACCATCTGCTTGCTGAAATAAAAAGCTCAAGAGAGCAACGGAATAGAAGGATGGATGGCTGAAGAGCTTTCTTGAGATAAACACAGTCCAAATGGCCGAGGAAAGGGAAAGAATGAAAAGAAAAAGTACATTCATTGCAGCATTTTTTTATAATATCAAAAATTAGAAACAAATCTAAATATCTATTGATAAACTATCATATTTTTCACTCTATGGAATAAAATACAAGGATCACTGATATGGAAAGTCCTTCCATCAACTGATAAACAAAAATACCATTGCCAAATAATACCACTATTTTAAGAGACACACACAGTATTATATCTTCTGAAGATACACACATATTTGCACACACACATGAATGCACAGACTGAAAGACTGGAAGAAAATACATTATACTGCTCTCCCACAGTGGAGGTGGGCTGAGATTGAGGGAGATGGTCAAGCAGGGCTTTAGTATTGCTCGCCACATGTGAATTCTTTACTAGCGGACATGGATCTGGGCATCAGTGATGCAGTCAAAAGCTCTGCAGAAAGAAAATGATGGAAAGTTCTCCCATTTTGGAGGTTGGAGAAACTAACTGCAGAAATTGCATTTGTTCGTCTGTAACCTATTTGAGAATATTTATTACGGACCTCCATCTGAGACTGCGGGGGCGGATTCCCAGTCACCCCACCTGGGAGAGGCTTTTTCAGTTACATCAGCTCTAACCACATGCAGCTCCGGTGCATGCCTGGACCTAAATAGAAATGTGTCCTAACTATACCCCCCAGCGATTATACCATTTACAGAGACCTCCAGCATAACCTACAAAGACAAGAGTGGAGACTTGAACACAATAGGGCCCCAGGGCCCTTCCTTTCAGCCAGCATCTTATAAAAATGTTCAGTAAATGTGGATAGGGGGCATTATATCAACCAAACAATGAAATACTTTTTGGCATTTACGATGAAACTAACCACAACCTTCTGCCTCTACCCAGACAAAGCTTACAAATCTTAAGAAAGGAGTAGCAAGAGTTCACAAGTAGCACAAGATGCTCTGAGAACAAAAAGATTCCATGGAAGTGTGAGAAATAGTGCCTGGGACGTGCCCTCTTGAAGAATGGCAGTTGACAGTGTCTAAAATCGAAACAACAAAAAAATTCCTAATAAGCATATTCTAAGGAAACAAGGAAGTAAATTCTGGAAGAAATTGCTCACAAAATTAAAAGATTGCTTTTGGGGAGCAGTACTAGAAGATGGGAAAGAGTGAAGGGAGGAACTTGTGATACATTTAAAGTAAATGAAAAGAAAAAATAACACTGGTTACATCAAAGCGTTTCCATGGCAATTCAACAAATTGTTATCAGACTGACCAAAGCAGAATAAGGATTTATCAATGAAGACAAATAGATGGAGGGAAGAAGTAGAGGTCACATGCTAGATACTCCAATGCTTTTTACAGCCATGCAGAGTATAAATAAATCAATATTTAAATTGTGGATTTCCTGAAAACTCTGTCCTAGGCCCTATGATTTATTCTACACTCTCTCCTCAGTGAACTGTAGGACCCGCTGGCTGCCTACTCACTCCCTGCTCAGATCACTGCTTCTCCCTCTCAGCATACCAATCTAGAAGCTCAATAGCTTTCCCAAATCCATGGTCCCTTTAGTATTCCCTGAGCATAACAGTGAATGATATTGCCTTCTCCAGCTGCATGAGCCAGGGCACCTAAATCCTTCAGAGCAATCAAATATACTTCTTACCTGATACGTGTTCGCCATGTCCAAAAGCTTATAATGTGCCCTCCTTTGTAATCAAATTATCAGCAACATTTTAATTCTCCTCACCTTCCTCCCCTAACCATCAGTCCTTGGCCAGCCTCCAAAAATACACCATTTCCGAGAAGTAAACACATCAGGAAAGAGACATTTTTCTTTTTTAACCCTACTGCACTATAAACTAAATAGTCTTCTTTCTTTTATTATCTTTGGCTTGGGCTAAAATTTGATTATATTCAAGATTCCAATTCAAGCACCTTTTCAGAATACATAAGGCAAAACTTTAATTGATTCTTTAAAGGCAAAATTTTTAAAAAATTAAATTGGTACAAGCTCACATTCGTTAGACAAAATTATAAGCAAAATTATAAGAAAATTTCCCTGATAATGTAATATGGAAACAACGAACTTTCTTTTAAAAATTCAATTAGTCTAGTTTAAAAAAAAAAAAATCTTCCCATAACTCTTCAGTTAAAAATTTCTTTTTCCAAGTTAAAAGGAGCCAACGTGTTCAAATTTAAGGTGGAAGAGTAAAATGAGAAAGATTAATTAAATCAGGCAATTTGACTCTACTAAAGTACACTGCATTTTGTTTTTCATTGCTTTAGTAGAAAAAGAAATTCTCAGGGTATAGAAATTTTTAAAAACTCTCTCCCAAAGGTCTAGATTCCTAGTTTTTTCCCACTGAGTTACAGCTAAACCAACCCCAAAGTATAAGAAAATGTTAAAACTTGCAAGACAAGGGTGGAGGAGGTGAGTTAGAGGGTGGTTGGCAATCAAAAAAAAATCTATACAGTGAAAGCTGAGAAGGTAAAAATTAGCTTGGATTGTAAAAATCTGCCCTGCCTTTCATTAGACAAAGATAATGGACACGGATAAAGTCAGCTGCAAAGCTGACAGGAAACAATATTTCTTCCAATGACATGGTGCCACCGTAAAGGTTCACTATCAAACCTTCTCTCAGTAACTCCTGCTTTCTTACTCTAAAATCACACAGTCAGAAGCTTGGCTGCTTGAAATTACAACAGGAAAGAAGATCTAGGTGACTTTGACCCAGAAAGGCAGCCTCAATTTCCAACCCAGGTGAACAGGTACAGATCTGGTGTTTCTGGACACAGCACTCCATATCTAGCTGAACTTTGCAGTTTCCATAGAAACAGGATTCCGGTTCACTTTTTTTTTTTTTTTTTTAACTCTTGACATACAGCCTCCTCTGCTTTGAGCCTATCAAAACACTGCTTCATTTAAATTTCATCTAAACTCCAGTCTTTCCCCCAAATCCAACAATACCTTGCCCTTTGTTTGGTAGAGATGTTCTACAGTTCCTCTGATATGCAATTTCTCTCACAGCAACGAGTCAGTAAATCTGACTTTGTCGGACTACAGGTTTGTCCCTGGTTGGTCTCAGACTGACTGGGTTGGGAGAGAGTCGAGATGTGGTATCAAGGAAAGAGACTTTCAGCTTATTCGTACGATAAACAGTTGTAGGCTTCTTATTGGTGAAGGGAAGACTGTATCAATTGAAAAAGAAAGGCATATCCTAATTGAAATATAATAATCATGAAGACACACACATTGCTTGTTAGCTCTGGTATGAGGGGCATGTTAGTTTCCTCATCTTCAAAATGAAAAATGCCCAGTAACCCATTTCAGTGTTGATGTGTAAATGAAATGAGCCACTCCTTCTAAAGTGTATGGTATAGTACCTGATACGTAGTAAAAAGCCAATAATTTGTGTTGTGTTTGGTTATGTTTTTTATTTACTCTTACTTCTATCAGTGCTATAATGTTCCACCGAATCAACGAAAAATTCTTGTGTTCTGCATTGTGAGTTGCTAAATCCCTAGATCCACTGAATATGGATTAAAGCTTATATTTTTAAAATCTGAAATTAATTTGGACACACATTTATATTAAGTTTAAAATGTTAGAAATGTTGATCTAGAAAGAACTAGAAACATATATATAGGGGTAATAGTTTATCACTCACTAAAATTGAATATTCTTATTTAAACTCATATTTTGAGTTGTTTGATTGAAAACTCAGTGAAATCTTGCTATATTTCAGATTCCCCGTGTAAGAGGGAACCATCCAATTGATTTCTGGAAAGCATGAGTTATTGGGCACTATACATGCAACTTGGTTATTTTCAAATGCAAACAGCTCAGTGGAGTATAATACAGACCTATAACCCCTTAGCCACAACTCCAAAGAGCTCTGAAAAACAAGGTTTTTTTGGTAAGTTTTAAGGAACTTCATTTAGTGACACCTGACCTAAGCTGGCACAACTATTTATAAAAGTCTATTTATTCCACTTAGTAAGAATATTCTTCACATTGCTTGCCGGCGTGGTGTGTGACATACAGTGTTTGTATGGACACACAACCTTACTAAATTCTGAGAAAAGGCTTTCTCAATTCTGAAATTTAGATTCTAAATTTAAATTCTAAATTCTGAAAAATCCTGAATTCCACAATGATAATGGACGTGTGATAATGCGGCATAGTAAAGTCCCTATTAAGAAGCCTCTGGTTTACGAATTTAAGATATGGGCTATAGTTAGTAGTAATATTTTGACGAAGCTCTTGCATAGTTTGTAACAAATGTTTCACAACAATGCAAGGTGTTGGTGGTGGGGAGATGTATGGGAGCCTTGTATGATGATATGCATGTTTGGTTTTGCAAATTCACAAATTTTACTATACATTTATTGTTTATGTATATTCATGTAGGAATGACATACTTCAATAAAATTTTATTTTTTTAAAAAGTAGACTGGTTCAAAAAATGGAAATCAAATCTGCATTTAGGATATTAAATATGGGCCTAAATAACTCCAAGGTGAGTAATTTTCAAAGTGCAAAACTAGGGATAAAATAATATTTCTGTTTCATCTCTCAGCAAAGGTAAAGACCTAAGTATACACCTCATTTTTTTTTATGATAAACATTAAAAACATTCTAATTATTAAGACTTTTTGTAAAATCTATATATCAAAACACTCCAAATACAGAGGATAAAGAATTCAGTTTCTATTTTATTGCAAAATTTCTCTACATACATTTAAACAAAATTATGATGTAGATGGAACAAAATGATCCAATAAAACAATTACAACTGATTTCTCTAATACTTTACAAGAATTTAAATCTTTAGCTCAAATACAAATTTATCTACCTATGCACTATTTAGACTTTTTTGGAGCTCATCAACAAATTTAATTTTCAAGCAATGTTGCCTGTGTAATAGCACTGGATTTGTTCTAACTAAAACAAACAAACAAAAAACCAGATGCAAGTATCAGTTCTATGTCTTCCAGAAATTCTCAGGCATAGTAATTTAAAAAAATGATGATTTCGATATGGCACATCTCCAACTCTTTTAAGTCCACAATGAAAGGCTTTGAGGGTTTAAAAAAGAAGAAGAAGAAGAAATACTCTTCCGATTAACAGTTTTACTTGAGTTCAAAGAAATCTTTGAGGAGTCATGCAAAACACACGAAATAATCTGGAACTCTGTTTCTAACGAATGTCTTTTCAGTTCTTGAACATTTAAACAAACAAAATATGAATTGCATTTATAAAATGATTCAGGTGGGTTTGCTTTTTTGGAGCCATATTACCAAAAAGCCATTTATCTCAGACTTAACATTTAACTACATAAAACGTTTCTGCTCTCCAAATCATTCACAGGTTAAGTTGTTACTTTACAATGAAAATGTATGAAAGACAGCAACCATGCTTTTTAGCTCAGTGGTTTAGAAACGTTCATGTTTTTCTTACGCAACTGCTCGCCCTTTCCGTTGTTAAAAAATGTACATATGTAACCTAAGAAGATATATGAATATTTCTACATTGAGTAGCTTCTAGGCAGTGGAATTTTCCAGTGGATTCGTGTAACCGGCCAAACGAAAAAATGCTTAAGAACAAATTTGTTTGGCTGTGCCTGACTCCAGCTTAGTGTTTCCTAATAAACTTTTCCCACTTTTGCCCTTTCTGTGCCTCATGGAGACACCTCTGCGTGCCCACGTCCCCCTTCGCCCAGGTCAAACCCATCTTTCCTGGCACAGCAGCTGAATCCTGAGAAGCAGCTGAATTAGTAGCAAAGTAGCAGAACCCCTCTATTTTTATTTAAATGGTCTCAGCAAACTTTACCTCCGATTTGAAACAGTCCGAGGCCCTGAATGCACCTGCCCGGTATGTCTGAGCACATAAAAAAAAGGTGGTAAGGGACGAACCGGGAGCATTTTACCCCTTGCTTGCCAAAGTCCCCTTTTTCCCAATCCAAACGTGCCATAAACCGCTGGTCTCCAAAGGCCCCGGGCCGCAAGCGAGCGGGCGGGTCTCTGCGTCCCGGCGAGACCTGAGGAGGGAGCGCGCGCGCAGCCACACCTACCTGGCCCAGGTGAGGCGAGGGCGGGGACGGAGAGGCGAGCTGCGTCTCCCGGTGGACTCTGGGACTCCAGCGGCAGCTTAAGCCCGGCTGGGCGGCGGCGCGGGCGGCTGGGGCGCAGCGCGGAGCCGCGTCTCTCCACTTCGGCGTCTAGCTCCCGCTCGCCTTCTCCCGCCGGCCGTTCTCACCTCAGCCGCCCGGCGCGCGGCGCTTCCTCATTTTCGGCCACTTCCTTAAGCGCCCGGGCGGTCGCTCCGCACTTCCTCCCGGCCGCCCGCGAGCCCGCCCCGGACTGCCTGCGCCGGCCGGGTGGGTGCGCCCTGCCCTGGGCTAGACTTTGCCCCGCCCGGAGCCCTGGAGAGTGCGCGGTTCCCTCCCTGCGGGGTGTGGTTCCAGAGACTGGGGAGCTTCACCAACCGGCGCTGCTCCGTGCTCCTTCCAAAGAAGCGAGGCAAGGGACCTTCCTATGTAAAGAGCGCGGGACTGCCAACAAAAGGAAGCGCTGGCAGTTCGCCAAGGCTCTCAGTCCCCTCTGGCCCCAGCTCTCTTTCAGCTGTTTCTTCTAAGGACCAAAGAGGCATCCAGGGACCATCTCACTTTGCTGTGAATTTGCTTGGGAAGTCGCTGTGGCTGTGTGGTTTATTTACAGCCACCAACCCAAGATGTTGCCGTGGACGCGGTAACCAGGAGGCTGGTGGAATCCTGAACATCAGACTCCACAGCATACCCATGGATGGGCCCAGGCTGGTCAGGGCAGCCACTTGCTGACGGCTTTAATTATTAGACAGGTCTTTGTATTGAGTTAAATTCGCTCCCTTCTACCCACAACCTGTTTTAACCTCTGGAGCAAAATTAAGTTTAACCCCTTTTCTAGGGTCCCAATTTTTTTTTTTTTTTAAGGAGGTGCATGGGGATTGAACCCAGGACCTGTACATGAGAAGCAGGCACTAAGCCACTGAGCTACATCCGCTCAACGGTAAAAATCTTTTAAAATACCCATCTGACTCCACTTCCCCATTTATTTTTCTTGTTAAAAATTTCCCATGAAACCGTTTCATGGGAAAACAGTGCCTGTTTTCAAAAGCTGTACCCTGAGGTTTTATCTCTCAATGTGGTCAAAAGGGGAAATTTTAGTCTGTATATATGTTACTAAAATTAAAATATAGAGTGTGTTTCATTATAATTACCATGAAGGAAAATAAAGAGACAGGGAGGGTTTCCACTCAACCAGAAGCTTTCACCCTTTTCACTTGAAATGTCCTTGGACATTCTCTTCTATTTTAGACATATATTTTTTAACTTAAGGATTTTTATTATGATTATATTTAACTACTGCGCTAATTTTGTTTCAATTAGCCAAAAAAATAGTGATCCTTCCTTACCGGAAGCTGCAGTTTCTATATTTATCTGAGGTTTTTCAAGTTGACATATGGTTGGGAATGGGCTCATAAAGCTACATTTCGTGAGCCCACTCTGCTTTTCCAGTGATTGTGCGTTTCCTTAGGGGACGCTACTGGAGATGAGGTGAGGTTTTAAATTGGCCTCCAAATCACCCTTTAATGCTTCTGTGGTCCTTCCCACCTTTGAGTCATCTTAGACATTAATTAGTATGACTGTGATGATTTTAAGAAGTTTTAAAGTTATCACATGAATACCTAGAAAAAACTCTTCTGGAAGCCCACGCATTTCTCCCAGCCTTTCTTTGCTCCATGCACCTTTTCTCTTTTCTGAGTTTGTTCTATGTCCTTTCACTCTAGTAAACTTTAGCTCTGAATATAGCTGTATACCGAGTGCTGTGTGTCCTAGCAAATCACCAAACCTCGGGTGGATTGGAGACCCCGAACAGTCTCCTTGAAGAGTTTCCTGTTTCTTACTGATATTTTTATTCTTTTCTTCTTTAAAAATAGTAAATATATTTTTTTTCTGGTTTCTCTATGTTCATTCCAACCCATGAGAGCTCCCCCTGTCTGTTTATGTTGTCTAAATATTTCTTGCTCATGAATCCTGGTTTCCTTGTGTACATGAATATTTAAAAATTATCTGGGAGGATTATTTGAGGCCTGGGAAGAAGATATCTTCTCTCTCAGAAATCTAGGGCACAACTAGTCTTTAGACATTTTAAAGTAAATTTTGTATCAGGACCAGCATATGTAATTGACTTGGTTTTCTTCCCTACGGATAAACAATTAAGCCATAAACAATCCTTTTCTTACTGAATTGAAATGTCAGTTTCATCACATATTAATTCAACATACATTGTACTTATTTCTGGACTGTGATCTTGTTCCATTGAACAGTTTGCTTTTCTTTGAACCATAGTTTTTTAAAGTAGCTATTGTCTTTGTAACAGTGACAAATCTTCGTAATAGGAGATGCCTGAAATGAAGAAAAGTACCAAGGAAACAGGAACATCCCAAATTCTGTTCCTTACCTTGGCTGACCATCATTATAGAATTCTCTTTGCATATATACACATGGAAAATGACAGATTTTATAAAAACGGGATCATTTTAAATATAGCAATTTACTATACATTTCTAATAATATAAACTATTACATTTAATTCTACTTTAAATTAGCAAAATTAAAAAGTACTGAAATGAGATTTAAAGAATTGCTGACTTCATATAAATGACTCTGCCACAAATTTATCATTTCTGGAATGATTCTACCATGATTAAAGAAAAAGACAGCAGAAAATAATAAGGGGTTTTAATTTTTTTTTTCAAGCAAGTTTTAATTTTAGACAGAATCAATTAACTCTGCTGTGAAAAATAATAATTACCTCTTATATCTGTTTCTAGCTTTCCTTGTCTCAGCTCCCAATTTTTTTTAGTTGTATTAGTATTATGTTATTGAGTTTAAAATTTTGCATTATTTTTTGGAACCATAATCCCTCAGTTTATTCTTCTACATTTATAAGAATTCCATGTTCACCTCCAGTTCTGTTTACTCCCACACTGATATTCCTAATTTCTTTATTGACTGACTTGATGTACTTTTTCAAGAAGTGAACCTGTACTGAGAATCAATGAATTCTCTCAAATTTCAGGAAGTTAATCTGTTACAATTATATGTGATTGATATCAGTCCTCAGTGCTACCTCCCTTTATTATAAACTTGAAAGATTTAACTCCCTTATACTTTGGCATAGAATGCTGCTTTATAGAAGTCTGAAAATAGCCAGTTCCCTACCTGCCCCTTCCAATTTTAGGTGACTTACTCTCCCTTCTGGATAACTGAAGGAGACTTTAACTTTGAAAGTCAAAAACGTGGTAAGAATATGTATTGAAATAGATCAACCTTTGTCTTTAATTTTTAAATAAAAATATGCTCTTTAATCAACAGATTTACTTCTTTCATTCAAGGAAACTTTTCTTGTATTATAATTTTAAATACGTTTCTGTTTATTAGGTTCTTATTTTCAAGGGATATCCTTTTGTTTATCATTCATACCTATTTTCTCTGATTGCCATAGTCTTTCTCTTTTTCTTTATTCTTTCTCTGTTCACAGTGATTTTCATTTTCTGTTTTGTTTTTTTAAATCAGTAATTAAAATTTCAGCTGGGTCTACTTTGTTCCTTGTTATTTTCTAAAAATTTATCTGTAGGTAGATGCTTTTGGTCCTCAAGTTATTTCCTTAGCTGTGGGCTCACTCTCTTCTCTTATTAGCTATTGTTTTCTCTTGATTATTCAGCTAGTCCTTGGCTTTTTTTTTTTTTTTTTTTTTTTTTTTTTTTTTTTTTTTTTCTTTACTTTTCTTTCGTTTTTAAATTAAATCCTTGTTCTTATTAAGTCGCCTGTAGCACTTTTTTTTCCCTCCGGGCTGTATGCTTTGTCTAACTTTTGCATGCAATTTTCTTTTAAAATTTTACACAGTTGCTCGTTCTTTGTTATGATCTTTTCCAGGCTTGGCAACTTCCTTCAGACCTTCCCTTTGCACCACTCTTCTGTGGGTGACTGCTCTTGGAACCTTACATGAGATCGTTTTCCTTTCTGTCTTTTGGGTTGCAAAGAGTGAAGGCAGAACTTACCCTACTCCTTGGGGGCGGGGAGATAGCGAATGTGGACTTCAGCTCATCCCCCAATTCATGTAGTTCCTGGAAGGAGTCTTCATGCTTCCTTCTGCTGAGATTTCTCATTTTTACCCACATCTCTACTCTATTTCACTACCTCACAGTCAGAAGCGGAAAAGGCTAAGAATAAACATTGACTTCTTTTACTTCTCTCAAGATTTGGGTGAGAATAGTCAGGATTTTGAAGACCCCTGGGATATGGTTTCTGGGTGGTATGGGAGTATGACCTCACTGTGATACTCTCAAACTTCTGTTTTTCATATGATCCAGCACTTCCTGAGGGTCATCTCACTAGGTGGTTCTCCTTTTTTTGTTCTGTTACTATTGGTAACTTGTACATTTTTTGTTTCTCTCCTTTCTCCTTTTTTGTGGTAGAGTGGGAAGATTTTTATTTCTACATATTGGAGATTTTATAGGCAGGATATCACCACTTTTATCCAGATTTTAATGACACACAATTTTATTATAGAATATTTGTTGTACATTTTAATGTTTAGAAGGTCAAGGCCCTCATTTTTCATCTGTTTCAAATAAAAAGAGTACATGTTACTCATGATGTATTTTTTAAGATGTTTATAGTTGCAAGTAAAAGAATATCTAACTACTGAACAAAATTTTGACACACAAAACAGAAAATTCTAAAGTTAGGACAGCATCAGGTGTTCTTAAATTTTCTTTTTGTTTTAATATTAAAAGATAAAAGCCAGATAAAACCTAGAATTTACTACTTTAACCATTTTAAAGTATATCTTCATCTTTTAAAAAAATGTAATAAATCAACCTATCTTGTAAAGGCAAGTCAATTTTAATAGGTGAGTATCTCTGACAGGATCATGAAGTTAATTATTTTATCACAGTGATTCCTATTGCCTGCCAACATCTGACTATCTGCCAAAACACCACAGAAAGTGGTGGGAGGAAAAACCTCCTTCCTTTGGCAGTTTAACCATGATTTTAAGGCTGACCTTTGGACCCTCAAATGGACTTCCTTCTTTTACTTTTGTCAGTGAGGTTTTCTTTTTGTTTGTTTTGTTTTGTTTTAATATATATATATATATTTTTTTAAAAGATACTTAGATTACACAAAATGTTACATAAAAAATATAAGGGATTCCCATATGTCCCACTCCCCACATCTCCCACTTTTCCCCACATTAACAACTTCTTTCATTAGTGTGGTACATTTGTTACAATTGATTAACACATTTTGGAGCATTGCCACTAAGCGTGGATTATAGTTTACATTGTAGTTTATTTTCTCTCCCACTCAATTCTGTAGGCTATGGCAGGATATATAATGGCTTGTATCTATCTTTGCAATGTCATTTAGGTCAATTCCGAGTCCTGAAAATGCCCGCATATTACACCTCTTTTTCCCTCTCCCTAACTTCAGCACCTCCAGTGGCCACTGTCTCCACATCAATGATATAATTTCTTCCATTGCTAGAATCACAATCAGTCTATAGTAGAATAACAGTAAGTCCACTCTAGTCCATATTTTGTTCCCCAATCCTGAGGATTCTGAGATGGTGATGCCCATTCCACATCTAATTGAGAGGGGGATTTGATCCCATATGGCTGATGGATGGGTCTCTCTTGCTTGCAGCTTGTAGACTCTTTCAGTTCCTTGGTGTGGTGGTTGTCCATCCTCACCTCCTTGTTGGTTGTCCTGGATGAGTCCAATGAGCTAGAGAGTAGGTGTTGCAGCTCCGCTGAGGCTCAGGGCCCAGTTGGCACATGGACAGCCCAGAGATTCAAGTCTTTTGGATGTACACCTACCAACTCCAGCACCAGCTATAGGTTCAAGTAAAAGGGACAGAAGAGGCAGGTATAGAGAATTCACATCTGAGTCCAGCTCTGTCACACTCAGGAGCACAAACTCCAAAGTAGGGCCCACTGGCAAGGCACCAAACTCCAGAGCTATCTGCCATGACTGCAGGACCTGGGTGTCTCCAGAGCCCTCAGGAGCCCCACTATTTGGGGTAGTATGTACTTTGGCTGTCTATGAGATCCTGCTGAGACATGCATAAGCCTTACCTCTCTGATGACCTCCCAACTCACTTTGAAGTCTCTTAGCCATATAAACTCATTTGTCTTTACTTTTTCCCCCTTTTATTCAAGGTCTTTTTCCAGTTGCATCACCAGCTGGTGCTTGGTATTAATCCCTGGGTGCCAGGGAGATTCATCCCCGGGAGTCATGTTCCATGCTGGGGGGAAGGTAATGCATTTATGTGCTGAGTTTGGCTTAGAGAGAAGCCACATTTGAGCAACAAGGAGACTCTCAGGAGGTAACTCTTAGCACCCTACAGCACTAGGTTAAGTTGCAAATTCAAGGGCAAAAGGCTTATAAGCATAGTTGGAAATATTGAAGGCTCAGCAATGGACCATCCTTCTTCACTAGTCATTGCCCCTGTGCTTGGAGGATTGTTGCTGTTCCATTAGAGAATATGGCAGAGCTCCCCAGGATGGGAATTCAATAATCTATTGGTTGTTGTGTCAATCTCTACCCACGGTAGAAATGCCCCATGAACATTTGAACATATTTACATACCTTATATGTATGCCCAGGTGAACTTCCTCCCTGACACCCCACACCAATGATCCTCCCCTGCCATAGTTGCAACCCTTCTGTGATCCAAAACTTCTTCAAAAATGGAGCCAAGAATATTACCATATTTGATTAATAGGAAAATGAAATAATAGTGATAGGTTTAAACATAAATAAAATACATAATAATTTAGAAAAACTAAAAATAAAAATAAAAAAATTAGGGGTATAAAAAAATGAAAAATATTTAAAAAATTTTTTTACATTTTGCCTTTCATCATTATAATATCTGTTGTCCTATATGTACAGTGGCATTTTCTTCCATTTCTTCCCCAGTGTCTTACTTTTTTTCATTTTGTCTTTAAGAAGTTTTAGGTCACAGTAAAGTTACATATAGAATCAATGAGATTTTGAGGAAAAAAAAGAGGGAAATTACCTTAGAACCAAAGATAGCATTTGAACTACAGCCCCTAACTTTAAATCCAGTGGAAAAAAAACTGGCCAGAAGCCAGGAGGCATGGATTGTAGCCCAATTTTGCTCCTTTTCTAGACATGCAGCTCAGAGCAAGACAAGTCTCCTCTCTGGACCTAAGATTTCTAATTTTTTAGTGAAATTCAAGTCAGCAAACAATTATTGAGTATTTTATCTGTCAGATGCTATTCTAAACACTGGAGATTAAAGAGGATGGGAACCTATGTTCAAAAATAACTTCCCTAGTTCTGCCACATTTCTACAGCAAGAATCCCCCAAGTACAGGGGCAGTGACTAGTGAGGGGGGTGGACCATTGACGGGCCCTTGATATTGATGACTGTACTTATGAAACTTTTCTTTTGAAATTGGAACTTAGCCTAATATTATAGGTACCTAAGAGTTGCCTCTTGAGAGCCTCTCTGTTGCTCAAATGTGGCCTCTCTCTAAGCAAACCTCAGCATATAAATGCATTACCTTCCCCCCGGCATGGGACATGATTCCCGGGGATGAGCCTCCCTGGTACCAAGGGATCACTACCAAGCACCAACAAGCAATGCAACTGGAAAAACACCTTGACCAAAAGGGAAAAGGGTAAAGACAAATGAGTTTATCTGGCTAAGAGACTTCAAAGTGAGACAGGAGGTCATTCCAGAGGCTACACTTATACATGTCTCAGCAGGATCTCATTGAATGCCAGAGCAAATATTGCCACAAACAGTGGGGCTCCTTTAGGCAGGGCTGACAGCTCAGGAGTTTGGCACCTTGCCAGTGGGCCTTACTTTAGAATTTATGCTCCCCAGTATGACAGAGTTGGATTCAGTTGTGGTTTCCCTATACATGGCTCTTCTGCCCCTTCTATTTGAACCTGTAGTTAGTACTAGAGTTGATAGGTTTATGTCCAAGTGATTTAAATCTTTGAGCTTTCTATGTGCCAATTAGGCCCTGAAACTTTTGTAACACCTACTCTCTAGTTCATTTGACTCATCCAGGAAAAAGAAAAAGGAAATGATGGATAACAAACCATTCCAAGGAACAGAGAGAGTCTACAAGCAAGATAGTCCCATACATCTGCCCCATGGGATCTAGTCCCCTCTCAATTAGAGTTGGAGTGGACATCACCATCCCAGAATCCTCAGGATTGGAGGATGAACCATGGACTAGAGTAGACTAACTGCTATTATACTATAGACTTATTGTTATTCTAGCAATGGAAGAACTTTTATCATTGATGTGGAGGCAGTGGCCACCGGAGGTTCTGAGGGGAGGGAGAGGGAAAAATAGGAGTAATATGGGGGCATTTTCAGGGCATTGGAATTGTCCTGAATGATGTTGCAATGATACAGGCCATTATATACCTTGTCATAACTTACAAAATTGTACAGGAGAGAGATTAAACTATTATGTAAATTATAATCCGCACTTAGTGGCAATGCTCCAATATGTGTTCATCAATTGTAACAATTATATCACACTAATGAAGGATGTTATTGGTGTGGGAAAGCATGGGAGGGGTACTGAGTGGGGCATATAGGAATCCCTTACATTTTTTATGTAACATTTATGTTATCTAAGTATCTTTACAAAAATAATAAAAGAAAAGAAAAAAAGAAAAAAAAAAAACTTCCCTAATCAATATTTCAAAGCTGACCATTCATTTTGTCTAACAGGTTACTGTTTAAAAATATAACTACTTAATTGAAATGTAGCCCAACTTGTTACTTTTACCTCAATGAAACTCACATAAATCAGATGGCATTTCTTAGATCAAGGATTTTTTTTTCTTTCTCTTTTTTTAAGTGCAATTCAATTCTTACCAGCTTTCTCGAGATATAACTCACATGTTATACAAACTGTCCATTTAAAATGTACAATTCAATTGTTTTGAGTATATTTGCAGAGTTGTGCAACCATTACCACAGTTAACATTAGAATTTTTTTTAACAACAAAAAGAAATCCTCTATTCATTAGTATTCACTTCCCTTTCACCACATCTCATAAAATACTAGCTCCCACCCTAAGCTTTAGGAAATCACTAATCTACTTCCTGTCTCCATAGATATGCCTATTCCGGACATATCATATAAATTGAATCATACTATATATTGTTTTTGTAACTAACTTTCACTCATCTTTCAAGGTTCATCCATGTAGTATTTATCAGTATTTCATTTCCTTTTATTGCCAAATAATACTCCATTGTAAGGATATACCACATTTTATTTATCCATTCATCAGTTTCTACTTTGGAGCTATTAGGAATAATCCTGTATGAACATTTGTATATAAGTTTTTGTGTGGATATATGTTTTCCTTTTTTCTTGGGTATATACCTGGGAGTGGAATTATTGTGTCATAGGGTAACTCTATGTTTAACTTTTTGAGGAATTGCTAGACTATTTTCTACACTGACGGCACTTTTTTAGATTTCCACCAGCAATGCATGAGGGTTCCAATTTCTCCACATTTTTGCCAACACTTGTTCTTGTTTGTCATTTTGATTATAGCCATCTTAGTGAGTGGGAAGTGATATATTGTTGTTTTCACTTCCATTTCTTTTATGACCAGTGATATTGAGAATCTTTTCATGTGTTAATTAGCTATTTGTATATCTTCTTTGGAGAAATGTCTATTCAAATCTTTTGTGTATTTTTCATTGGGTTATTCATCTTTTTATTATTGAGTTGTGTTATTTATATATTCTAGATACACTGCCCTTCCCAAATATAGGATATGCAAATATTTTCTGCCATTCTGAGGGTTGTCTTTACACTTTCTTGATGATATCATTTATAGAACAAAAGTGTTTAATTTTTATGAAGTTCAACTTACCTATTTTTTTATTTGTTGCTTGTGCATTTGGTATTGTATCTAAGAAAGTATTTATGTGGTTAACAAGGTCATAAATATTTACTCCTGTGCTTTCCTCTAGGAGTTTTGTAGTTTTAGGTCTTACATTTATATCTATCATCCATTTTGAGTTAGGTTTTTTGTATAGTGTGAGACAGAGGCCCAGCTTCTTTTTTAGGAGGTACTGGGAATTGAACCCAGGGTCTCGTCCATGGGAAGCAGGTGTTCAACTACTGAGCTACACCCACTCCCCAATGAAAGTTGGTTTTTTCATTTGTTTGTCTTTGTTTTTAGGAGGTGTATTAGTCAGCCAAAGGGGTGCTAATGTGAAATACCAAAAATGGGTTGGTCTTTATATTTGGGGTAGAAGTCCACAAGTACCAGGCCATAAAGCGTTAAGTTTCTTCTCTCACCACAGTCCATTGCCACGTGTTAGAGCAAGACAGCTGCTGGCATTTGTCAGGGTTCAGGCTTCTGGGGTTCCTCTCTTCCCGGGGCTGTGTTTCTCTCCCGGCTTAGCTCCTGTTTCCTCCACAAGGTCAGCTGTAGGCGATCAGGCGAACAGCTCGCTTCTCTTCTCCTGGGGCCTTCTTTCCAACGTCAAAACTGCTTCTCAAAAACTGCTTCTACTCTGTTCTTTGCCTTGCCTTTTATATTCGATTCCCCATCCACCAAGGGGTGGGGCTCAACGCCCTACTGAAGTGGCCCAGTCAACGCTCTAATCATAACTTAATCACGTCCAGATTAACAGATCAGTTTATAAGATGATTCAATTATATTTTTGGAATTCAAAATTATATCAAACTGCCCAACCATAACAGGAGGTATCAGGGATTGAACCTGAGACTTCGTACCTGGGAAGCAGGCACTCAGCCGCTTGAGCTACATTCACTTCCCATCCAACCTCACTTTTTTGCATGTGCCTGTTTCCAACTCAACAGTAGTTTTTTTAACAACTATTCTTTCAATCAAATAATTGTCTTGAGGAAACTTGTTTAAAAATCAATTGACCATAAATGACAGGGTTTACTTCTGGAATCTCAATTCTGTTCCATTGATCTATATATCTATCCTTATGCCAGTACAATACTACCTTGGTTACCATAGCTCTGTATTAAGCTTTGAAATTGGAAAATTTGAGATCTCCTATTTTGTTCTCTTTCAAGATTATTTTGGCTTTTGTGGTTCCTTTGCCTTTCTAAATGAATTTTGGGATAATTTGTGCAAAAAAATGGAATCTGAGATTTTGATAGAGATGTGTTGAATCTGTGGAGGATATTGGGGAGTATTTCCATTTTCACAATATTAAGGTTTCTGACCCATGAACATGGTCCATTGTTTGGATCCACTTGCAATGAATTCAACATTTTGCAGTTTTCAGTATATAAGTTTTGCACTTTTCTTTTGTTAGACTTATTTCTAAGCAATTATTCTTTTTTTCTTAATTTTGTTTTCAGATCGTTCATTGCCAGTATGTAAAATATACTACATTTTTATATATTGAACTTTTAGCCTATAATTTTGCTGAAGCTGTCTATTAGTTCTAATATACTTTTAGGGAATTCCTTAGGGTATTCTATATACAAGACCATGTCATCTGTGAACAGAGATAATTTACTTCTTCCTTTCCAATCTACATGTCTTTTATTTCTTTTCCTTGCCTATTTCCCTTGCTAGAATCTCCAGCACAAAATTGAATAGAAATGGCAAAAATGGGCATCTTTGTCTCATCTCTGACTGTAAGGAGAAAGGATTCAGTCTCTCACTATTAAGTATGTTACTTGTGTGCTTTTTATAAATGCCTTTTGTTATGTTGAGGAAGTTCCCTTCTATTCCTAGTTTGTTAGGTGTTTTTATCATAAAAGCGTGTTGCGTTTTTATCAAATGCATTCTCTGCATCAATTGAGATGATCCTGTAGGGTTTTTTTCTTCATTCTATTAATGTGGCATATTACACTAATTGATTTGTAATGGAGCATAATCCTTTCAATATTTGGATCTGGTTTGTGTGGTGGTTTGAAACTCTATGTACCCCAGAGAAGCATGTTCTTAAAATTCTTTCATTCCTGTGGGTGTGAACCCATTGTAAGTAGGATCCTTTGATGAGGCTACTTCTGTTAAGGTGTGACCACTTCATTCAATATGGGCCTTATTCATCCTCCTACTCCAGTCTTTTATAAGCGGGATGAATGAGAGAGAGAGAAAAAGCCATGGAAGCAAGAAGCTGAAATCAACAAAACCCAAAAGAGAAGGGAGAGACTAGCATACATGGCCATGTGCTTTGTCACGTGACAGAGAAGCCAAGGATCGCCCGTAGCTGGTCTTTGGGAAGAAAGCCTTGCCTTAATGATGCCTTGATTTGGACATTTTCCAAGACTCTAAATGTAAGCATATAAATCCCCATTGTTCAAGCTGAACTCTTTCATGGTATATTGCTTTCAGCAACCTAGGAAATGAAAACAATTTGCTAGTACTTTGTTGAGGATTTTTGTATCTGTAGTCATAAGCAATATTGGGCTGTGGTTTTTTTATCTTGTAATGTCCTTGTCTGGTTTGGTATCAAGGTAATGCTGGCTTCCTGGAATAAGTCAGGAAGTATTCCTTCCTCTTCAAGTTTTTGGAAGAGTTTGAGAAGATTTGGTGTTAATCCTTTAAGTGCTTGGTAGAATTCAGCAGTGAAGCTATCTAGTTCTGGGCTTTTCTCTTTTGGGAAATTTTTGATCAATGATACGATCTCTTTACTTTTTATAGATTTTCTATTTTTTATCAAGCCAGTTTTGGTAATCTGTATCCATTTCATCTAGATTATCTAATTTGCTGGTGTACAGTTGCTCACCAGCAACACAATCATTTTTATTTCTGTAAGGTCAATAGTCATATCTACACATTCATTTCTGATTTTAGAAACTTGAGTTTTATCTCGTTTTTCCTTAGCCTAGATAAAGTCTTGCCTATTTGATGAATTGTTTCAAAAACCAACTTTTGGGTTCATTGATTCTCTATCATTTTTCCTTTCTTTATCACATTTATCTCATTTCCCTTATTAGTTCCTTCCTTCTGCTAGCTTTGGCTTCAATTTGCTTTTTCTACTTTTTAAGGTATAAAGTTATAGATCTTTCTTCTTTTTTAATGTAGATATTTCCAGCTATGAAATTCCCTCTGAGCACTGCTTTACTTGTATCTCATAAATTTTGATATTTTGTGGTTTTATTTCCATTCATCTCAAAATATTTCCTAATACCCTGGTGATTTATTTTTTGACCCATTGGTTATTTAGGAGTATGTGGTTTAGTATCCATATATTTGTAAATTTCCCAGTATAGTTCTGTTATTTCTAATCTTAATTGTATTGTTTGAAGAACATATTTTTAAATTGGGGTGTGTGTGTCTTGTTTCATCACTTAGCATATGGTCTATACTGGGGAATTTTGTATGTATAGTTGAGAAGAATGTATATTATGCTGCTGGTAGGTGGCATGTTTTATAACGTCTATTAGGTCTAGTTGTTCTATAATGTTGCTCAAGTCCTCTATTTCTTTGCTGACTTTCTGTCTAGTTGTTCTGTTATTGAAAGTGGGATTTTGAAGTTTCCAACTGTAATTGTTGAATCATCTTTTTCTTCTTCCGATTCTGTCACTTTCTTCCTCATGCATTTTGAGGTCTGTTGTAAGTGCATACATATTTATAAATTATTATATCTTCCTGTTGGGTTGACCCTTTTATCTTTATAAAATGCCTCTCTTTAATTCCTGTAATATTTCATATGTGTTAATTTAGTCAGTCCAGATCTCTTATGGTTGGTGTATACATGGTTTTATCCTTCCTTTTATTTTCAAGCTATTTGTATGCTTTACTCTAAAGTGCATCTTCTGTGGGCAGCTTATAGCTGGGTCTTGTTTTTTCATCCAGTTTGAGGGTTTTTTCCTTTTAATAGGATTATTTAGTTAACTAACACGTAATGTTAATATTAATATGTTTGGATTTATATCTGCCATTTTACTTTCTGTTTCCTATAATGAAGTTTTCATTTCAGTTATTGTACTTTCAACCTCCTAGAATTTCTATTTGGGTCTATTTTATAATTTCTATTTCTTTATTTATACTTTTTATTTTATGAGATGTTGTTATCCTACCCTCCTTTATTTTTCAAACTATGGTTCTTTTTACTTCTTTGAACATATTTAAATAGCTCCTTTGGAAATCTTTGCTGCTAAGTCTACCTTTTGTGCTCCTCCAGATACAATTTCTATAAGTTGATTTTTCCCTCTATGTAAGGGACATACTTTCTTCCTTCTATGCATGTCTCATTTTTGTTGTTGAAAATCCATATTTTAGATACTACATTGCAGCAAGTCAGGATTCTGATCCCGTTACCCCCCCCCCCAGGGCTTTTTATTGTTTGCTTCTTTTTTTGCTTATTTCTGTAGTGTCTTGGCTGGACTAGTTCAGTGAAGTTTATTTCCCTAGCAGTCTGTACCCTCTGATTTTGCTCCTAAGAGGGCAGAGACTTGGGCATTAGAACAATGTCTCTGACTTCCAGGGATAACTGTGGCTTTAGCTGGGGTATCTTTGATTAGCTCTTTCTCAAATCTCCTCATTAAGTCTCTGTCTGGTCTTCCATTGGTATCACACCTAGTTTTTAGCCTCCACCATCTGGCTGATTTCCCCATTGTTTTCAACAATTCCCTGGGGTATAAATTGCTTCACAGTCTTACCCAATTAAAGTCAGGTCTCACTGCAGGGACAGAGTGTTGTTAGTCTTTGAGGCTTGCTTCTACCCCAGGGGAGCTCTTCTTAGCAGTTTCTTTTCATGATCTGTTCAACTTCTAGGTCTTCTGTTTCCCTTGTTGCTGCTAGTGTCATCAAGCTCCTAGCCTGCTATTAACTGCTCATGAACAGGATCTCCATTGTTTTTCACAATGCCGTTAGATACGAACTTTCCTATGCTCTATTCCAAATAGAGTCAGCTCCTTTTGGGAGCTCTCTGTGATTATGATCTGCCTCTCCTGCTGTGCAGAATCTCTGCCATGGCACTGGGACAACTCTGCTACTCTCAGTGGAACACTGGGTAGGGATGGTAGCTCTGGTCTTCTCTACATAGAACTCCTGCCATCAAGTGATCTGGGGCAGTGTTGATTCTTGGCCCAAAGCACCTGGGGTAGACCACCCTACAAATGGTCAGGGGAAGTGGAGCCCCAGTTCTCATGGATACCTGTGTCTGGAATGGAGCTTCTGCAACATGGAGCTGGGCATGATAAGAGATGCAGTGGCCTGCCCTTTCTGGACTAATTCTAGACTGGGAGCTCGGGTGTGATGTGGCCCTGTCTTGGCTGGACCCAGCCAGAGTAGAGCTTCTATCACACTAAGTTGGGGGAAAGAGATGGCCGTGGTTTGTGGCACAAATGCCACAGGCTCTAGCTGTTCTTACTGGGGTTTCTTAGTTTTTCTTAAATAAATGTTTTCCCATTTGCTATATGTCCTTAAGACAATTTCCAGAGATTTAAAATTGTTCTTTTTTTAAAGAATAATTTTCACCAGTTAAATGGTTATTTTGCTGGGGACAGCTTTCACCCAACTTCCACAGCTGTCAATCCAGAAACCTGACTCTTTTTTTCCCTTGAGACACTGAAGGGATGTTATTGGAGGGGAGTGGTTGGGGATAGAGAGTAGCATGTGCCTTTTTGGAGTAGGAAGGACAAGGCAGGGACAGGACCGTAGTCAGCCAGATCCTGAGGATTTCAGGGAAATGAAGTCAGAAGGGAGGAGAGGGCCCCAAACACAGGCTGCCTGTTGCCTGATATTCTGGGGCTGAAGTTTTAGCAGCAACCTCCTCATGCCTGACCCAGACAAATAAACTTTGCACCCTCCTTGGTACTGTGCTGAAGATTTTTAAACTCTTCCTAGACAACAGAAAACTAAACTTAAAATGTGACAGTGATTATGCAGCTGTAAGAAGAAATGAAGTCGTAAAGCATATGGCAACATGGATGAATTTGGAGGACATTATGCTGAGTGAAGCAAGCCAGACACAAAAGGACAAATACTGTATGAATGCATTACTATGAACTAAATATATTGTGTAACATATTGTTTGATCCACAAAAAAAAAAAAAAAATTTATATG
>JAQZBX010029399.1:0-27330 GCA_029593785.1 Cabassous unicinctus | reverse complement strand
GAAGACTTAAATAAATAGAGGAATATTCCCTGTTCATGGATAGGTAGACTAAACATCATCAATATGTCTATCCTACCCAAACTAATCTACAGATTTAATGCAATCCCAATAAAAATCAACACTGTATTTTATAAGGAACTGGAAAAACTAACTACAATATTTATTTACAAAGGAAAGAGGCCCTGAATTGCCAAAGACAGATTGAAAAAGAAAAATGAAGTTGGAGGTAACACATTACCTGACTTTAAAACATACTACAAAGCTACAGTGATCAAAACTGCATGTTATTGGTTCAAGGAGAGACATACTTACCAATGGATCCAAACTGAGAGTTCTTATATACAGCCTCGCATATATAGTCATCTGATATTCTACAAGACCACTAAGCCCACTCAGTTGGGAGAGAATGGCCTCTTCAACAAGTGGTGCTTGGAGAACTGGATATCCATATCCAAAAGAATGAGAGAGAAATACCATCTTACACTTTATACAAAAATCAACTGAAGATGGATCAAAGATCTAAATATAAAAGCCAAAACCATAAAGACCTTGGAAGATAATGTAGGGAAGCATCTACAGGACCTTGTAAAAGGAAATGGTTTCATGAACTTCACACCCAAAGCATGAGCAGCAAAAGAAAAAAAATAGATAAATGGGATCTCCTCAAAATTAAAAACTTCTGCACCTCAAAGGAAGTTATTAAGAAAATAAAAAGGCAGCTTACCCAATGGGAGAAAATATTTGGCAACCATATATCTGATATGAGCCTAATATTCTGCATATATAAAGAAATACTACACCTTGAAAATAAAAAGACAAGCAACCCATTTAAAAAATGGGCAAGTGACCTGAAAAGACAATTCTTCAAGGAAGAAATACAAATGGCTAAAAAGCACATGAAAAAATGCTCGACATCTCTAGCTATTAGAGAAATGCAAATCAAAACTACAGTGAGATACCATCTTACACCCATCAGAATGGCAGCTATTAAAAAAACAGCAGAGTATAAGTGTTGGAAAGGATATGGAGGAATAAGAACCCTCATCTGCTGTTGGCGGGATTGTGGAATGGTCCAGCCACTGTGGAGGACAGTTTTGCAGTTCCTCAGAAACCTAACAGTAGATCTTCCATTTGATCAAGTGATTCCACTGCTGGGTTTATTCCCAGAAGAATTGAAAGCAAAGGCTCGAACAGATATATGCACACCAATGTTTATAGCAGCATTGTTCACAATTGCCAAAAGTTGGAATCAGCCCTGGTGTCCATGAACAGATGAATGGATAAACAAAATGTGGTACATAGATACAATGGAATATTACTCAGCTTTTAAAGGGAATAAAGTGCTAACACATGGAATAACATGGATGAATCTTGAAGACCGTATGTTGAGTGAAACAAGCCAGGCATTGAAGGATGAACAGTATATGACTTCACTGATTTGAATTGAGGAAAGTGAGCAGTCTCTGAGAACCATTGTCTTACAGATAGGTTAACAAGAAGAGAAGGAGAAGATAAGCTTTGAGCCATCACACATATGGACATAATCTATGGTAAAGTAATAGAGTATAGTTGCATATTGAGGAATAGGACAGGTGGGTAGTGATATTACTGGGTTTCGTGGTGCAGGGTTGACAGGTGGGTAGATTAAGAAGGGCAGATTAGAATGCCCAGCATACTGGGGGGAGAGATGGGATTGGACTAGGTGAACATGGGAGTTGTGGGTATGATGTTGAAAGTGCAGGAGTGGGAATGCTCTTATGGCAGTATGACAAGATAGTGTCACTGGTTTAGGGTGTACGTTGGGGGGGCATTCAGGAAGGGATGCATCTGGAGTAGGCTTCTGGGGAGTGTGTGAGTGTTCATCCTGTAATATTGTGTTGTGTTGGGGAATGGAGGCCCACACTGTGAGTGGGAAGGAGATGGACCCCCATCTTTGGGAGGGCCGATTCGCCCAGAAACAGACAGGTGGCTGTCTCTTAGGAGCAAGGGTGGATCCTAATTGGGGAGGACAATCAGCATGTCAAGACCTCTTGTTGCATGTAACTATAGATCTTGTCATCCAATGTGTCAAGACAGGGTGCTGTCATGTGCTGCAAGGGGATAAGGAGGAAGGAACAGAGAAGATCAAACAGGGAGTTTTTAGTGGTCAGGGGAAATGTTTTTCATTACCTTACAGTGATGGGCACGGGACATAGTAAATATGATAAAAAAATTATTAAACTTTACCATCTAAATTGTAAACTATACTGTAAACTATTTACAGTGTTTATTAACTATGCTTCACTATCTGTATAACAGTTATAGCAATGATACCATCCACATAAAAAAGGTTTTAATATGGGGTGAGGAAAGAGTAAGGAGATTGGGTATACAGGAGTTTCTAGTATTCTGTGTGTGACTTTGCTGTGATCTGAAGCTTCTTTAAAAATCAAATGAAAATTTGGAACACACTGAGGAGTGAGAGGGGGCAGATGCCACAGTACAGACTGGACACCTGATAATGCAGTGATAAAAGGAAAAATGTTGAAAAAAATTTTATAACAATTTTTCTGTTTTTTTCCCCATGTTTTGAATATCCCAATCCTTTAATTTTATTTAATTTCTAGTGTTTTTTTTTAAGTTTCCATGAATTTTATCTCTTATATTTAAACTTATCTTTATTATTTCATTTTCCTATTAATTTTATTTGGCTATTATATGGGCTTCATCTTCAAGGAAGATTTGGATCACAGAAGTGTTACAGAGGAGGCAGGAGAGGATCATTGGTGGGGGGTGTCTGGGATGGGGGTTTCATGGGAGGAAGTTCACCTGAATATATATGAAAGATATATAAAATTATTCAAATGATCAAGGGATGGGTCATGGTCACAGTGGGTAGACAATCACTCAATAAATGAGGGAATACAGAATTTCCAGCCTGGATAGCTCTGCCACATTCTCCAAGGGAGCAGAAACAGTCCCCCAAGTGCAGGAGCAGTGTCTGGCAAAGGAGGAGGGTCCACTGATGTGTTCTTGTTATTGATGACTAGCCTTACGAATCTTTGCTCTTGTAATTGAAACTTAGCCTACTGTTATGGGGTGCCTAAGATTTGCCACATGAAATCCTCCTTGTTGCTCAAATGTGGCATCTCTCTAAGCCAAACTCAGTATATGAATGCATTACCTTCCCCCAAGCATGGGACATGACTCCCGGGGATGAGCCTCCCTGGCAACGAGGGATTAATACCAAGTGCCAACTGACAATATGACTGGAAAAGACTGTGAATAAAAGGGAGAAAAGGTAAAGACTAATGAGTTCATGTGGCTAAGAGACTTCAAAGAGAGTCGGGAGGTCTCTTACGCACACCTCAGTAGGATCTCATAGAATAGCAAAGTGGATATCATCTCACACAGAGGGGCTCCTGAGAGCTCTGGAGACACCCAGGTCCTATATAAAGGGGTTAGCTCCAAAGATTGATGCCTTATCAGTGGGCTCTACTTTCAAACATGTGCCCCTGAGAATGACAGAGGTGGACTCAAATAAGTCCTCCCTGCACATGGTCCATCAGCCCCTTCTATTCAAACCTATATGTGATGCTGGAGTTTGTAGGTGTACTTCCAGAGACTGGAGCCTCTGGCCTGCCCATGTGACAGCTGTGCCTGGATTCTTGGTGGAGCTTCAACTACTACTCTACAGTTCAATGGATTCACACAAGTCACCTGGTGAGGAAATGATGATGGACAATGGCCATCCCAGGAATTGGAGAGAGCCTGCAGCCGCAAGCAGGATAATCCCACCCACTGTATCCATGGGATATAAGCCCATTCTTACTTGGAGGTGGAGTGGACATCACCATCCCAAACTCCTCAGGATTGTGGGAAGAGCTATGGACTAGAGTGGACTTAATGTATTCTGTTGTAGACATAATGTGATTCAAGCAATGGAAGAAATTACAACATTGAGGTGGAGCCAGTGGCCACTGGATGCTTTTGGGGCAGGGAAGGAAAAAGTGGTTGTTATACAGGTGCTTTTTCAGGACTTTGGAATTATCCTGAGTGACATTACAATGACAGATATAGGCCATTTTACATCAGCATATAACATGCAGAACTGTGTGGGAGAGAGTGTGGTCTACAATGTGAACTATGGTCCATGCTTAATGGCAAAGCCCCAGGATGTGTATATCCATTTCAGGTGATGTGCCACACTAATGAAAGATGTTTATGTGGGATGTTATGGGAGGTGTGGGAGTTGGGGAACATGGAAATCCCTGTAATTTTTCTGTAACATTTATGTAATCTAAGCATCTTTTAAAATATATATTTAAAAAATTATAGAGGAAAACCTTATGTGTTGCATAGCCATTAGCAATGAACCACATCATTACCTAATTTTCAAGTCCGATAAAAGTCTCCCACAGAGGTAGCCACACCTCTTAATTGGATTTTACTTTCCTTCTACTTAAGGCAAATAAATGTATTCACACCTAAAAAAAATAAAATAAAGATATATATAATTTGTGTATATATATATATACTTAATTCTACCATTCAATAAGAAAATACTAATAGTAAATAAAATAATGAAAAATAGAATCTATTTATAAATACACTTAGCCAAATATGATATACTAAAACCTTTAATAATCAGGAACATGCTAATTGCATTAACAGGATGATTCAATTATCAACAAATATTTCACTAATTTTCAGTCTTGACATTCATAAATATTAAATGATAATTAAAATGTTCTACAACCAGAGTTTTCTTGGTTATTGGGAAACAATTTGACACTTGGAAGGACTGTATATTTACAAACATTCTTGTAAACAATTTAGTAGAAACTATGGAAAATTGAAATGTCCATATTCTTTAACATGTCAAGCTTCAAGAAACTTCCCTAAAGGACCATGCACATATGTGAACAGAGAATGAACATACAGTCATTTTAAGCACAGGATCACATGCAATAGTGAATATTGGATTGTCGTCAAAATACTAAATACCAATATCATGTAATAATTTGCTATTTCATAAAAGATCAAAGCCATGAAGAATATTCTTGCATTTGAAAGTAGAACCTTTGAACCATACACAGTGAATATCAAAAAATGCATTTTCAAAATATTTTTTGCAAAGCCACTGGAAGTTGTATTGGAAAAAACACGCCCAAATATGCAACTCTAATTCTCTCTGGGAAGAATTGTAGGGATAAGAAATTGCAGTCAAGTTTAACTTTAATTTAGTTTTTTTCTACATTGCTTGATATTTTACATAGATAATATTTTCATAGATAATAGTGCTAAAAAACATAAAAATGTCAGAACAAAAGGGTGTTTTAAGTAGCATTGGTAAATAAATATGTGCTCTTATATGTAAATATAAATGCTTGAATTCAAATGTTCTATTTTCATCTAAAAAGATAACACTATCTAAGTTAATAAGTAGAAAGAAACAACCTAAAAATATTCATACAGTCCTTGTGCTAGGTTCATAGTAGAAAACCCCAAGGAATATGTTCATTACCCTACTGGGCAGCCCCAAGAGTTTGTGTTAAAGGGACTCAGAGACTGTTGCCTCTGTTCTCTCTGGAAAAGCTCACTCTCATAAGAACCGTTGGCTATTTCTTCTAGTTAAATCCCAACCCAATTATACAATGGTGACCTCAGGGGAAGTGCAATAGATTAACTCTGAACCCATGCTAGACAGGGGGTTAAACCTGCAACTTCGGAATCATACAGGACTCACAGAATTCATTAAGCAGAGTTGGTCATGGAATGCCCAGCTATTCTGGAACGAAAGTGTCTTTTGAGTGCAGATACAGAATTCCAATGTTTGCTTATACATATGTAAGGAAACACACAGTAAAGGGAAGAAACAGAGAAAATGGGCCTTATCCTTACCATGCCTGTAAGATCTTCCCTTCCCTCTTCATGCCTGCTTGCCAGGTCTAATGAATGGAAGAGAAATCCTTGGTAATTTTGGCAATTTTAATGTGCAAATTTACTCAACTATTTTTTTTTTTTTCGCCTGTCCTCAGGTTGAAGAAATGCTAACATATTCATCTCTATCCATGAAAGAAACTTTCTCTAATTGGTGAGAGTGTTATCCAACCTGTTTTTTGCAAAAAAAGAGGATGAGACAATGTTATGATGATTCTAGATGTCCTTTGATAATCCAAATGCGTTTTCAGAGCAAAATATGTTGGCTTAAAGTAAAGTAGTGCAGGGGAAAAATAGAAGATGAAATAAGTGATAGATTTGTACATGAAATAATGAGAAACCTCCATCCATTATTCAGTTATCATTAAAACTTTCATTTTATTGTCACAGGTATTAATGACCCAAGTCCATTGTCATATTTGTGGTTTGGAGGGTGAAAATAGATGGCTCTCACATTAGGGGTCAGTCTTTAATGAATTGGTTAGGAAGTAACAGTCTTGGCACCCCACACTTCTATTGCAAACATTTCTACATAGCATTAACTGGAAGTTATCATCCCACTTTGACACTAATTCAGCCTTTTCCCTTTTTCTGCTGAGGATTTTCTCTATTTTTTCATTCTTACTTAAAAAACAAATCTTTTCCTTATCTAATTTTAATATATTTTACTATTTCATTTTATTTTATACATTATTTAGCTGATCTTTTGCCAAGTTCAAGAGCAGTGTTTTTTGTATGATTTCTCAAATCAGTCAGCACAAAGGAAAAAAATTGTGTTAACTGCTTTACATGAAAACTATGCCCCAAATATCTCACCCATGAGCTATACACTCTAAAACATTAAACGAAACATATAGCACACCTGTTCCATGGACAGACTGCATGACATTACATTTCTGACTTTTCTAAAGTGCCCTTAATGAAAGGCATATTTTATTTGTTCTATGCATTATACTTCATTTGTTCTATGTATATATTTTAAGAAGAAGAAGCTTTATGAGGCTGTTTCCCTGGGACAATTTTGATGAGGTTTAAACTGGACAATATCAAGCCATGTTAAGTGTTAAGCAGAAGTGAAAATGAGCAGAAAAACTTAACTACAGATAACATATCTAAATATACTAGTTATCAATATTGTCCATATTTCTACAGATAAGAATCAGCTTGCCTAGACACTAGCCAAGACCATCATAATGGATTTATTGCTCCTGGGATTCCCTGATGACTGGATTCTAAAAGACTCCATGGCACACTCTTCTTCCTCACTCCTGTGGCAATACTGGTGGGAAATCTCCTCATTATCACCCTCACCATCATTGACCAGCATCTCTAAGTTCCCATGTATTTCTTCCTGAAGAATTTGTACTTGATTTATATCTGCTATGTCATTGTCCCTATAAGCATTATGAGCTCTCTGAACTAACAGTCATAGCATCTCCTTCCAAATATATGCCTTACAAATATTTCTTTTAATATCTTTTCCTGGCACAGAGTTTTCTATCCTGATAGTTTTGTCCTATGACTGCTATGCTGCCATCTGCCATCCTCTGCACTATGAGTCCAATATGAATAGAAGCTCTTGTGTGCAGATGGTGACAGCATCAAGGCTCAGTGATACAACTATGGTTGCATTCATGTAGCAGGTTCATTTTCTATCAGGTCCTGTGGGTCCAACCTCACAAGTACATCTAATCAGTTCTTAAGCTTGTTTGTTTGGCTCACACGTGTTTGTTCTGAGGAACAAATTCTAGATTATGCGTTTATTATTGCTAGCATTTATTTTGCTTTTGTATACTATCTTTTCATGATTTCCTCTTATGTTCACATTTCCTCAGCTGTCATAAGACTTCATTTATAAAAACAGATTCAAAACTTTCTACACATGCATACCTCACCTCATTGTGTTGATGTCATTCTTGGCTTCCAGTGTGGTGGCATATTTATGTAGATTCTACAAATCTGCATCATCTCTGACCCTGTTCATGTCTGTATTGCAATCTATGTTGCATCCCAGCCTGAATCCTCTCATCTATAACCTGAGGAACAGGGATATAAAGTCAGCCCTAGGCAAATTATTGTGTGGTAAAATGTTGCCAAAGATATAAATATTATTTTGTATTAAAAATATGTATCACACACTATACACATAAAGGCAAATGGAGATATTAATTGAGAATTAAATATGTTAACATTATCATATCCTCCATTTCTTATGTCACAGCTAACCAGTCTCTGTGATTGAATTCAGATCCATTGAGTTTCATATTTTTTTCTTGCAGGGAAATGTAGTGTTTAGAAATCCATAATGCAGTGAATGTATTCTATCACACATTTTATTAAAAAAATTTAAATTTTTTCATGTGCTAGTAGCCACCTTAATGAGCTAAAAATTAACAAGTGAAATTAAGTTTTATTAATACATACATGTATTAAACCTATATAAGCAAAATATTATGACATATAATTCATATATTATTATTTATGAATTACTATACAACAATTTTGGAAAAGCTCTACATTTCCTTAATGTGAACCATGGAATTTTGTTTCTATATTTTACTATTTATTACTGAGCTTTTACTCAGATATTCTACTTCATGTAACACTTTTACTCTCCTACTCCTTTCAGACTCTAATATATATAATTTATTGTTTTTTTAAATAAATTACAATAAAAATAATCCTATATACCATCACTAAAGCAAAAGTAGTAATCTATTTAACATTAATATACTAGGTATATGTAAAAATATAGCCATCCCATTTCTGACATAATATAATCCTCTATTGTTTTAGTTTGCTAAAGATGCTGGGAGCAAATTAGCAGAAATGGGTTGGATTTTATAACAGCAGTTTATAAGGGTAAAATCTTAGAGATCTGAGACTGTGAAAAGTCCAAATCAAGGCACCATCAGCGATGCTTTCTCACCAAAGTTTGGATGCTGGCACATCCTGGACTACTGCCACATGGCAAATCAAAACAGTGTCCAATTTCTGTGTTTCTCCTCCAGGCTTACTTTCTTCCTGGGCTTGGCTCTAGGAAGTTAGGTCTATGTTTCATCTCTTCCCAGGCCGCCTCTCTTCAGCATTGTCTGCTCTGCAGATTCCAGGCTCCAGCCTTGTTCTAAATCTCTCAGGGTTTCTCTTTCAGCAGCTGTAAGTTATCCTAGAGTCTTTTCTCACATGACAGGGTAAAATGGCAGGTGTCTTTCGGTGTGTTCTGCTTTCAGTTTTCAGTGTATATAAGACTCCAGCAATAGGGCCGAGACCTAACCTGGATCATGCCTCACTGATGTAGTCCATTAATCACAGGCCCTGAAGTGATCTAATCAAAAGTTTTCTTAATTCAGGGGTTCTTAACCAGAAGTCCATGGTGGAAAGATTTCAGGGGGTCCATGAGATTGAATTTAAAAAATCAACTTATTATCTTTATTTTCTCTGACCTCTAACTGAAATCTGGCATTTCCTTCACTTATGAATGCATATAATAACTTACAGTAATATTAATTCATATCACATTACAGTTGTTACATATCTCATATCTTATGCTCATCCATACTTCAAAATTATGGTAGTTGTTAGAGCCAACGCTAGTTGAGTGTCATAAAACTATCTGCTGCTACATTCTGAGAAGGGATCTGTGGTTTTCACCTGACTGGCAAAGTGTCCATGGAACAAAAAGTCTAAGAACCCCGATTTTAACTGAATCTAATGCAATCAAAGGGTTCCACACCAAGAGGAATGGATTAGTTCAAGGAACATGATCTTTCCTGGTATTCACAAAACTTCAAACTGTCACATATACCATAGGATTTTCTTTTTAATTTTTATGACCTGTATTCCTTATTAAATAAAAAATAATTTAATATATCAATTATAATTATTTTATAAGTTCTCATATTTTTATTTTTGAATAGGAAATGAATCATAAAGGTAATATTGCTCTAATTTTTATTATTCAAATATGACAACATTGTAATTAATTTTTATTGTCATGATTCTCAAAATTCCATTTTACATTTCTTTATTTTATCTCTCTACATTTCTAAACTCATGGAGTTTTAATATTGTTGTGAAATTGCAATGTTTTGTTCTATATAAGCAAAATCTTGTAAAGGGAATATATTTTAAAATAATTTGAGGTTTAATATTAATTATGAGAAAATATTTTGCATTCAGATATTATAGGTTAAATTTTACTTAACTTGAACCATTAGAAACAAGAATAATGAAATAAATTTATTCAGTCAAGTAATATTTCATTCAGTGAGACATAGGGAAAACCCAAATTGAATAAATGCATGAGTTTTCTTCTTGCAATTTAAAATGCAGATGAGGCAACAGCATACTAGATTTCAGGAATGAACTTTTGTTTCAGGTTAGATGAAAAACAAGGATATCAACAATGATCCAGTACATAAAATGAATGCAAAATTGTGAAACATAAAGATAGGGAAGAGGGCACCTGACCAAGAGTTTGGGTTGCTTTGTAATGTCTTGAGTTCTTGCATACTTCTGAGCTGTAAAGTGCCTGAAAATAGACTTAGAGAAAGCAGGGAGTATGTGGGGAGATGAGTTAGAAAGTTATTTCATTTCTATAAAGCCTAGATCTATTTCCTTGCAGGCAGTGTTTCCCCTCCTGCTTTTCTGTCAAACACTACTATAATTTTATTTCCATGTGTTGTATTTACTTTTTAAAATGCATTAATTTTTGTCTCATTGAGTGCTAAGTAATATACTCAGACCTTTCTTCTAGACAGCCAGTTTTCTCTTCTAATTTCACATTTTATATGCATGTTTAAATTGAATTAATATAGTGCTTATTTATTGAAGATCCACTAATCTCTATTATCAGAATTTAAAAATTTTCTTAGCTATGAATTTGCTGTATCTTTTCTTTGTTTCTGTAATTGGGCATACTATATTGGCTTTCTGGGTGATTCCATTGTTGCAATGCATTTGGAGGCTAACTTGCTCTCTGGGGTTAAAGATGCTGCATGAAAATGGCTTTATGGTGAGGATCTTGTCAGTTTTGTGTATTTATGCAGTGTGGGTATGAAAACAGCTTGGAAATATTTGGGGTCTGCATACACTAGAGATTGCTTTGATATCAAAGATGCTTGGTGGATTCATATTTATTTTTCATCTGGCTTTATTGTGTAACCCTGAGAGCAGACATCATGAATTGTATGAGGCAAATAGACACTTCAAAGTTTCATGTTATGTCGAAATAATTTCTTTGTCTTAAAATATGGGCCTAGAACTAATTATTTTACACTACCAATCCTAATATATGCATATATATAAAGTGCTATATATAATGTCAAAACACAGTATTATACTTCCATTCTCTGCCATTTGTCCTGTGGTTGTCATATATATTAATTTACTTTGCAATAATACTTAATAACAATTTGTTTTGAATTCAACTATTTTGTTGAAGGAATGTAAAAAATCTAAAAACAGAGTTAAATATTTACCCAATTATTTACAATTTTCACTTTTTTTAGGAGGTACAGGGGATTGAATCTGGAGCCTTTTACATGGGAAGCAGGCACTCAACAACTGAGCTACAGCCACTCCCTTAATTTTCTTTATATGGATTAGTGCTTCCATCTTTTATTGCACCCATTCTGTCTGAAAAGCTTCAACATTGCTTGTGTCAGCTAGAACAAAGTTCTTAGTTTTTTAATGTCTGAATTAATTTGTACATCCTCTTCATTTTAAAGCATCTTTCTGCATGATAATGAATAATGATGCTGACAATATTATCATACACTTGTTAACCATTTCATCTTTGAATATTTGTCTAATCAAATAATATTTTTCATTTTAATTTGGGATATACAGTTCTATATTGTTGATTGGTAAGAGTTCTTTATATTTTCTAGATATAAATCCCAAAAGCAAACCAGTATATTCTAGATAGAACTTCCTTGTCAGATATATGATTGAAACTATTTTATCCCATTCTATTGATTGTCTTTTAACATTCCTGATAGTGTCCTTTATATTTTATGAACTATAATTTATCTTTTCAAAAAAAAATTGTTGCTTGTGTTTTTTATTTCAAATCTAAGAATATATTGCCTAACCTATTTTCATGAAGACTTTCTCTTATATTTTCTCTACAATATATATAGATCTTTCCTTTATATTAAGTTTAATCCCATTTTTATTTATTTTTTAATTTAAATAGGAGTTCAACTTCATTCATTTGCTTGTGTATGTCCAGGTGTCCCAGCATTATTTGTGGAAAAGTCTGTTATTTACCCATTGAAATATCATGGCTCCCTTGTTACATATCAACAGCAGGGTGTCTTTCAACAGTCAAAAGAGATGGTGGAATGAGACACCCCTAAGTTTCATTCCTGCACAAAGTACTTGAACAACTGTCAAAAACTAGCAGATTTCTTCCTCAGAGTTCAAACACACACACACACACACACTCTCTTAACAGTTGCAGTAAAGGGGGAGACAAAGTCAAGAAAAGGGCAACTTTAAAATGTTATAAACAGTCTATGGTGCCCTGTTGGCCCCTTACAAATTACCTCCCTGACTTAATATGGAGCCAGCTTGTGCTTTCTGTGTGGATCCCATTCCAAGGGAGCAGATTAACCCTTATCAGTGTGTATATCTGTACCAATCTATCTGGTGGCAACCTAAAGGTTTGAAGATAAGTTGGTATCAAGTCAAATGAGATTGTTATAGATTTAGGATATTATGTATCAGCCTCATGGTAACCAGAAAAACTCTGCAAATATCCAATTGATTAAATGAGAAGGGAATCAAAATAGCTCACTTCAAAAGACTAAGAAAAAGTAAAATAGTTATCAATAGAAGAATTCAGGGATAAAAATATGCATAAGGATTTTTTAAAAACTCAGCAAAATAAAAGAATTAAGTTCCATTATTTGTAGATACTTTAAATGTAAATGGATTAAACTTACCAGTGAAAAGGCTGAGACTGGCAAAATAGATAAAATCCTTATCCAAGTATATGCTTTTAACAGGATACTGACCTTAACTTCAAATACATAAGTAGATTTAAAGTGAAAGGATGAAAAATAAATTCATGCAAACAGTAAACATTGAAATCTGGGGTAACTGTGCTATTATCATTTAAAATATACTTTAGGACAAAAACGTTACAGGAGACAAAGTAGGACACTATATACTGATAAAAAGAATCAAATTAATCAGAAGATATAATAATTGTAAATATATATGAAATTTGTGGTATGAGTTGTGACAACAATCTGTCACAGGAACACAGGCTCATGGACACAACATAAACTTTCAGGAAATGACCTCTTTATTACTGACACAGCACAAAGAGTCCACAACAGTAGGCAAGAAGACCCATCATGAGCAGGAGGCTGAAATCTGCTCCAGGTCAGGATTGATGGATGGCAGCTTTACACAACTCACTTCATAGAGGCAAAGGGTAACAAAATTATCTAATTATTATTTGTACAGCAGAAAGAGTCCAGAAGAGCAAATAAAATCTTTGTTACTTATTCTTTATAACAAAAGCACAATTAAAAAAATAAATAAATGGGACTTCATCAAAATTAAAAGTTTTGTGCATCGAAGGACTAAATCATTAATTTTATAAAACACCACAGAATTGAAGGACATATTTTGAAACCATATATATAATAAGGCTGTTATATGCAGAATATATGTTTTAAAAACTCTACAACTCAAATAGAAGGGGCAGAAGAGCCATGTGTAAGGAAACCACAACTTAGTCCAACTCTGTCACACTGGGGAGCATAAATTACAAGGTAAGGCCCAATGGCAGGATGCAGAACTCTTGAGCTGTCTGCCCTGACTATAGTGTCTGGATGTCTCTGGAGCCCTCAAGAACCCTGCTATTTGAAACAATATTTATTGTGACAGTCAATGAGATCCTGCTGAGTTGTGCATAAGGGTAACCTTTGGAATGACCTCCAAACTCACTTTGAAATCTTTTAACCCTAAGTACTCATTTGTATTTACCATTTACCCCATATGTTCGAGGACTTTTTCCAGGTGCATTGCTAGTTGGCACTTGGTAATAATCCCTCATTGCCAGGGAGGCATGTCCCATGTGGGGGCGGGGTGGGGGGAGGCCGGGAAATAGTGCACTTACATGCTGAGTTTGGCCAAGAGAGAGGCTATGTTTGAGCAAAAAGGAGGCCCCCAGGAGGCAACCCTTAAGCAACACATACTCAGCTAAGTTCCAATTTCAAAAGAAAAGTTTCATAAGTACAATCATCAATATCAAGGGTCTGGTGCAATAGTCCAAACTCCTTTACTAAGCACTATCCTTGCTGTCCCATTAGATAATGTAGCAGAACACCCGAGGATGAAATCTCAATATTTTTTCAGTTATTGTGTGGATTTCCACCCACTGTGACAGTGTCCAATGAAGACTTGAAAACATTCATATGCTTAAAGGCATGCCCCAGATGAACCCCCTCCCATGCTTTCCCCATCACTGACACCTTACACCAATGTTCCTCCCTTGCCTCAGTTGTGACCCTTTTGTTGCCCAAAACCTCTCCAAAGATGAAGCAAAAAAATGATAAGAAAATGAAATAATAATGATAGTTTTAAAAACAAAATATAAAATTAAAAAAATTCAAAGTCGATTAAATGATAAAAATAATTATACATTGCCTTTCATTGCTGTAAGATCTGTTGTCTTGTATGTACAGTGACATTTTCTTCCATATAGTCCCACAGTGTCTAATTTGTTTTTCCATTTTATATTCAGAGGAGCTTCAGGTTTCAGAAAAGTCACATAGAGAATATAGGGGATATCCATACACCCAACACCCTCCTAGTTTTCCCCTTTCCTCTATAACATTTTTCATGCAGATGATACATTTGTTACAATTGATGTACCAATATTGAAGCATTGCTACTAACCATGTTTAATGATTTACATTATGATTTACATTTTTGACTAAACACCTTTATAAATTTTGACAAAATTTAAAATAGCCTTGTATCCATTACTGTGAGACCATGCAGAAAAATTCTAATGCCCTAAAAATGCCCCATGTTCCCCATGTTCCTATATTCTATTTGAACTTCTAGCTAATAATATACTTGATAGGTGTATGTCCAAGAGACTTAAATCTTTGGGCTTTTCATGTGCCAATTGGGCCCTTAATCTCTGCAGAGTTACAATACCTTCCCTCCAGTTCATTTGGACTCACCCAGGACAACTAACAAGGTGATGATGATGGACAATGCCCATCCCAAGGAACAGAGAGAGTCTGCAACTGCAAGCAGGATAGTTCCATTCATCTGTCTCATGGGATCTAGGCAACCACTCAAATAGAGGCAGAGTGGACATCATCTTCCCAGAGTCCTCAGGATTGGGAAATGAGCAATGTACTAAAGTAAACTTACTGTTATTCTACCACAGACTAGTTATTCTGACAATGCAAAACTTTGTCATCAGTGTGGAGGCAGAGACCATCAAAGGTTCTGAGGGGAGGCTGAGGGAAATATAGTTGTAATATAGGGGCATTTTGGAGATGTTGGAATTGTCCTGACTGATATTTCAATGGCACATATAGGACATTGCATATTTTATCATAACTTACAAAGACGTGTGTGTCTGGGGTAAACTATAGTGTAAATTGTGGTCCACGTTGGTGGCAATGCTTCAATGTGCATTCTTCAATTTTGGAGACTGTACCACACTAGTGAAGGATGTTGTTGCTGTGGGAATGTGTGGGAGGAGGAAGGAGTGGGGCATATGGGAATCCCCTATATTTTTTATGTGTAATTTACATGATCTACAGTTTCTTTAACATAAATTTAAAAGATTAAAAACTACAACTCAAGAACAAAAAAGCAAACAATCCAATTAAAAATGGACAAAAGACTTGAATAGACATTTCTCCAAAGAAGAAGCAAAAATGGCTAATAAGGACATGAAAAGATGATTAACATCATTAGACATTAAGGGAATACAAACAAAAATTATAGTGATAAACCATTTCACACCAACTAGAATTGCAACTATTAAAAGGCTGAAATTAACAAGTGTTAGAAGATATGAAGAAATAGGAACACTCCTTTTTTGAAGAGATTCCAAAATTATGTGGTTACTGTGGAGATAGTTTGGCGGTTCCTTAGAAAGTTAAATGTGTACAATTACCATATGACCTGACAATCCCACTTCTAAGTGTATAAAAAATAATTGAAAGCACACACTCATAAATATATTTGCACACCAATTATCATAGTGGCATTATGCAAAATTGCCAAGGATAGAAACAATGCAATGTCAGAAGATAAATGGATATTCAAAATGTGGTATAGACATACAATGATGAAGATACCTCCATTTTGCAAGCCAGGCATTGAAGGATGAACAGTACATGACCTCACTGATATGAATTAAGGAAATTGAGTAGTCTCTGAGAACTATTGTCTGAAAGATATGTGTAAAAGAAAGAGAAAGTTGTGAGCCATCACCCATATGGATGTAACCTATGGTAAAGTGTTAGGGTGTAGTTGTGTATCGACGGGATAGGACAGGAGGGTGGTGATAGGTGGTGCAGGGTTGACAGGTGGGTAGATTGGGTAGGGTGGGTTAGAATACCCAAGGTACTGAGGGGAGAGCAGAAATAGACAGGTGGGCATCTCTCAACGGCAAGGGTGTTTCCTAATAGTGGAGGACAAACCAGTGTGTTATGACCTCTTGTTGCATGTAACTATGAATCTTGTCAACCAATGAGTCAAGCCAGGGGGGGTCATCATGGGCCCTGGAGGATGGGGAGGGCAGAATTGAATAGATCAAACAGGGGGTATTAATAGTCAGTGCAAATGTTTTTCATTACCTTACAGTGATGGACACAGGACATGGTAAATATCATCAAAATTTATAAAAATGTGCTATCTAAAATGTAAACGAAATTGTAAACTATTGACAATGTTTAGTAGCTATGTTTCACTATCTGTATATCAGTTATAACAATGCTACCATCCACATACAAAAAGGTTTTAATATGAGGTGAGAAAAGTGGAAGGAGATTGGGTATATGAGAGTGTCTTGTATTTGGTGTGTGACTTTGCTGTGACCTAAAACTTCTTTGAAAATTAAATGAAAAATAGTGAGACACTGGGGAGTGAGAAGGGGAAGGTGCCACGGTACAGACTGGACACAAGATATTTCAGTGATAAAGGCAAAATGTAAACAAATAATTTTTTTTTAATTTTTTAAATATTTTCTCATTTTTTGAATAATCCAATTATTTTATTTTATTTTATTTTTAGTTTTTTTTAAGTTTTCATGTATTTTATCTCTTATAGTTAAACTTATCATGATAATTTCATTTTCATATTAATTGTATTTGGCTATTGTTTTGGCTTCATCTTTAAAGAAGCTTTGGATCACAGAAGGGTTACAACTGGGGCGGGAGAGGATCGTTGTGGGGGGTGTCAGGGATGGGGGTTGCATGGGAGGAAGTTCACCTGAACATACATAAAAGGTATATAAAATTGTTCAAATGTTCATGGGGCATGGTCACAGTGGGTGGAGAATCACTCAATTAATGAGAGAATACTGAATTCCCATCCTGGAGATCTCTGCCATATCATTCATGGGAGTAGCAACAGTCCCCCAAGTGCAGGGGCAGTGTCTGGCAAAGGAGGATGATCCACTGATGGGCTCATGTTATTGATGACTAGCCTTATGAGTCTTTGCTCTTAAAATTGAAACTTAGCCTATTGTTAGAGGCTAAGGGTTGTCTCCTGAGAGCCTCCTTGTTGCTCAAATGTGGCCTCTCTCTAAGCCAAACTCAGCATATAAATGCATTACCTTCCTCCCAGTGTGTGGCATGACTCCCGGGGATGAGCCTCTTTGGCAACGAGGGAGTACTAACAAGTGCCAATGGCCAATACAGCTGGGAAAAAAACTCAAATAAAAGGGGGGAAAGGTAAAGACAAATGAATGAATTCATATGGCTAAGAGACTTCAAAGTGAGTTGGGAGGTCATCCCAGAGGTAACGCTTATGCACAGCTCAATAGGACCTCATAGGCTTCCAATGTGGATACTCCCCAAATAGAGGGGATCCTGAGAGCTCTGGAGGCACCCAGGTCCTATATCAGGGCATATAGCCCCAGAGTTTTTCAACTTATCAGTAGGCCCTACTTTAGAATCCTTGCTCCTGAGAGTGAGAGAGTTGGACCCAAATATGTCTTCCCTGCACATGGTCCTTCTGTCCCTTCTATTCAAACCTATATGTGAAACCGGAGTTTATAGGTGTACTTTCAGAGACCGGAAGCTTTGGGCTGTCCATGTGCCAGCTGGGCCCGGAATCTCAGTGGAGCTGCAACTCCTAATCTGCAGCTCAATGGACTCACCCTGGACAACTGGTGGGGAGATGATGATGGACAACCGCCATCCCAGGGAATGGAGAAAGTCTGCAGCTGCAGGCAGGATAATCCCATCCATCCTATCCATAAGATCTAAGTCCCCTCTCACTTGGAGGTGGAGTGGACATCACCATCTCAGACTCCTCAGGATTAGGGGAAGAGCTATGGCCTAGAGTGGACTTACTGGTATTCTGTTATAGACATATTGTGATTCATGCAATGGAAGTAATTACAACATTAATGTAGAACCAGTGGCTTCTGGAAGCTTTAGGGGCATGGAGAGGGAAAAGCAGTTGTAATACAGGGGCTTTTTCAGGACTTGGGAATTATCCTGAGTGACATTGCAATGACAGATATATGATGTGTAGGCCATTTTATATCATCATATAAAATGCAGAGCTGTGTGTGAGAGAGTGTGGTCTATAATGTGAACTATTACCCATGCTTAGTGGCAAAGCCCCAAGATGTGTATATCTATTGCATGCATGTGATGTGCCACACTAATGAAGGATGCTTATGTGGGAGGTTTTGAGAGGAGTGGGAGGTGGGGCATATGGGAATCCATACAATTCTTGTGTAACATTTATGTAATCTAAGTATCTTTAGAAAAATTAAAAAAAATTATTATAAAAAAAATTGAACTACTTTTATAAAATTCTTGAAAGTGTTTTTCCCTTTTTATTCTTGCAGTGGTTAAATGAAATTCAATCTTTTAAATTTATTTTTTTCTCTCATTTGTTTATATTGTTAAATATTTTCTTAAGCTCAGGGAGTTAAGAGTTATATAATAACAATATTTGCTTTACTGTGGCCTAGGAAATATTACATTCAGAACAACCTTTGAGATAATTTATGAGTATAATATATTTTTAACAGATATCACAAATCTTCTATTATATAACGACAGATTTAGGAGTAGCAATAATGGATGGCAAATTGCACAACCATCATTACAGAGTACATGTTTAGAAAAAAAAGTATATTATGGTTTGATTTCCAGATAGCAAAGTTATGAAATCCTACCTTTCTTTTCATCCACAAATCATGTATTTCCATTTTTTAAACTTTATATAAATGTATTTCTAGGTTTAGACAAATCAAATAATAAATTAATTCCTCTTCTGATTTGTTCTAAATTTAAATGGGATCACTTTAAATTTAAAACTCTTAGTTTCAATTTACCCTTCTAACCTTGATTTTATTTATTCTAAATTTAAGTTTACTTCTAATTTCCTTCTAAACTTTAATGTATTTTCATGGTAAACAATTCTCTTTTTATTTATTTTGCTATTTTGGCTTGCTTCATTTCCCCAAGACACTAACCAGATTAATAATTCATCCTTGGATCAATATTTTCTCATGCATTATTCTATTGTTTCACTTCTCTCAGTTCCCACCATTTGTTCCCAGGAATAACTTCAAGTATATTAACAAGGTCCTGAATTTGGTGGCACTCTAGGAAAAGACAAACTAAGACATTAAATCAGTAAAATTTCTTAGAAAATACAATTTTTCATATTGCAATACTATTTTGACAATGCACAACAAAAGATTGTTACTATTTTAGTAACTGTAAATATTAAGTGTTAAATTCTTCTCAATTTTCTGTATCCAAATGTTTTAAGATATTTAATTTCTATGAAAATTTCTATTTTAACCTATATAAACATTTTTTTAAACTTCTTGATATGGAAAATTGACCTCCTGTAACCTCCAACTACTTTAAAAATCCCTGGTTGTTGGAGAGTAAGCATTTCTCATGCCTGCTATAGCTGCATAGGGAACAACACTCTTCAAATTTGAAAATTATTTGATGCCAACATTGGTGTTTTTTGTTCTAAACTTGCAATTTTTCATTGTGAGTGAATTTTAACATGGTTCATATATTCATTTACCATTTGAAAATATTTTGGGATTTATATGCCTATACACTTTGCAAAGGATAGCTCTCATTGTATGCCTTTACCCCTAGCAAAGGATAGCCCTGTTGTTCAGGAAGAGTGCTGGCATCCCACTGTTCTGAGAGGGAATAACATGTACCCTAGGGATTGTGGAGATTGTGACCAGCACTCCAGTGTTCTGTGAGAGAGAGACTGTGCCCTGGGCATTGTGGAGAATCTGACCACCATCCTAATGCTCTGAGAAGGAAGAGCCTATGCTCCAGCATTCAAGGAGAGCCTGGCTGCCATCCTGATGCTTGGAGAGGGTGATGCCTTCACCCCAACATTCTGGGGGATCATATCTGCTAGGCAAGCACTTAGAAAGGGGTGGGGCTACCACTTCATCAAGCCTGGAGATTTCTCAGATTTTGTAACCTAATGTAGTATGACTTGGGGATTCAGAATTGTTTCAGACATGTGACCCTGTTTACCTTCTAATTTCTCTCTATGGGACTGGGAATATTTATCCTATGTCTATCCCTTCATTGCATATTGGAAGCAAATAACTTGTTCTCTAGTTTTCACAGGTTCACAGACAGAAGGAATTTTTCCCCAGGACAGACCATAACTGATTTGATGAGACTTTGTACTTAGCATTGTTACTGAAATGACTTAAGGCTTTTGCGAATTTAAGTCTATTTTGCATATAGAATGAACATGTCTGTTTGAGGTACAGATGGTGAAGTGTGGTGGTTTGAAGCTGCATGTACCCAGAAACCATGATCTTAAAATTAACCAATTCCTGTGGTGTGAACCCATTGTAAGTAGGACCTATGAATGAGGCTACTTCACATAAGTTGTGACCTATGTCAATCAGAATTGTACTTCATCATATTGCTGAAGTCATTCATAAGAGAATTAAATTCAGACAAAGAGATAAAGACACAGAGGGCACAACCAGAAGGTGAACATCAACAGAATCCAGAAATGTCACCATGGACCTTGAAGCCATGTGACAAGCTAAGGACCAAGGATCACTGGCAACCAGCCCAGATCACCACTGTTTTCAGGGAGACGGCATCACCTTGATAATACCTTAAATTGGACTTTCTTTTAGTCTCAAAATTTTAAGCTAATAAATTTGCATTGGAAAATTGTTTCATAAAATGAGAAGAAACACTTCCAAATTAACTTAATTTATGATATGATTTAAAATATGATTATGTAACCACATCTGTACTAAATATTTCAAATAAACATTGAGTACTTTATTAACAAAAAATTAGTTCCCATTGTCTAAGCCAAACCAATTCAGAGTATTTGCTTCAGCAACCTAAGAAACTAAAACAGATCCCTGAATTCTTTGTGATTTTTTTCTCCAGTTTTGACTAGCTGCTCTCTCATAATTTCATGTTTGCAATTTCACAATTAATTTGATCACTTCCTTATACCAACCAATGAGGAACAGCGGTTCCTCTGATTAGAACACATTAAGCCTCATCTGAGGGCACATAGGTGGTTACATTGTATCACTTACAGACTCGGAGATAAAGCTACACCTTGTCACAGGCAGTGGAGACCAAGGAAAAACACTATCCTTGTGTATAAATAAATAAATATTTAAGTTGCTGGGGTTGTTACTGTCTTTGTGCCTTTGACTTTCTCATAATAACAAATGAGTCATTTATGATATACTATGTAGTGTCATACAGAGAAATGGGATGAACGTTCCAAATTTGCTAGTTAGCTAAGAGTTAAGGTCATAGTATTACTTCCTTCTAACAATGTGCATTTTCATATTGGATACAGGGAAATAAGGCAATTAATAAAAGGAAATATATTGATTTTGATAAGGAGATAAATTAATTATAAAAATTGGTAGGATAGAATTTGTTTTTTCTGAATAAGATATACAAATGGCTGTTAAACACATGAATATTCTCAACATCATTAGCCATTAGGAAAATGCAAAATCAAAACCACAATGTCAACTACAGTCCATGCTTATTGGCAATGCCCCAAAACATTTTCATCAATTGTAACAAAAGTACCACATTAATGAAGGATGTTGTTAATGTGGGAAAATGTGGGAGGGGTAAGGAGTGGGGCATATGGGAATCCCCTATATTTTTTATGTAACTTTTATGTAACCTAAGTATCTTTTAAAAAACTAAAAAGTATATTAAAAAACACAATGAGATGTCACTTCACACCCACAAGTATAGCTATTATTAAAGAAAAAAAAAGTTTTGAAGAGGATGTAAAGAAATTGGAAGTCTACTTCATTTTTTGTTGTAATGTAGTGTGGTGCAGCCACTGTGAAAAGCAATATTATGGTTCCTCAAAAAGTTAAATAAAGAACTACCGTTTGACTCAACAACCCCACACCTAGATATATACACAGAGAGTGAAAATAAAGTTTCAAAGAGATACATATCCACCAACATTATAGCAGCATTTTTCCCAATCGTTAAAAGCTGGAAACAATGCAAATGTCCATCAACAAATGAATGGATAAACAAAATGTGATATATGCACACAATGGAATATTCTTCAGTTATAAGAGAAAATGAATTATGAGACATGCTGCAACATGGAGGAAACTTGAAACACTATGCTCAGTGAAACAAGTAAAACACATAAGAAAAACAATTATGTGTTGCTACTTATAAGAATAACTAGAAATTGCAAATTTGCAGAGATAGAAAACAGAATAATGGTTACCAGGGAAGAAGGGAGAAAGGGGGTATTTGTAAAAATAGAAATAAAAAAATGAAACAAATAAAAGAATAGTTTCTTCAACAAATGTTAATAAAATTGGACTTCCATATGAAAAACAATGAAGTTGGATCTCTACCTCACACCATATGAAAAAAATTTAACTCAAAATGGACGAAAGGCCTTAATGTGAAAAACTGAAGCATAAATCTCAGTATAAATCATAAGGTAAATGTTAATGACTTTAGATTAAAAACAAAGCAAACAAATTTATGTGAGTTATCAAACTTTTTCAGTAGGTGGGTACTGAAAATATTCCTGTAGCTATTATGGTTTTCTAAGTGAAGATTCACTACATCTCCAGTTATATACAATAGATAATACCAAAACAACTAAATAGGATTCTTATGGTGATTGAAGCCAGAACTTAGGACATAATTCTTGCATTACATCTTTTGTTGATGTGGCATAAACTCAGACATCTCTCAGATGTTCACACTGAAGATTTATTAATTTTAAAAAATAATTAATTGGATTAGTAAAAAGAAAACTTCAAAATTTCATAAAGGGATGTTTAGACATAATATCATGCAATCTCATGACAAAACCAGTATTTTTTAAATATAGCTCTTCAAGATTTATAAATAATTTTATGATTCTTACTAGAATGACATTGATATTTGATTTGATCTTAACTTTAATTCTAAGCAGAATGTAGATTTTGAAGTGAATGAGTAAAAGGAATAATTACAATCAGAAGTATCAAGTGTTGTAGTGTAGCAGCAGAATTACAATTCACAGTTAATGTACATAGATTTTAAGATCACTAAGGGAAGAAAATTGATAAATGCTGCAGATGAATTTGATTAATGTGTCCTAAACAAATAAAACAATGTTTCTCAAATCAAAAATGATAAAAAAACAGTATGTTTATTGATTTTTATTGTAACAATATATGCAACATAAATTTTGTCATTTTAACCATTTTAATTTTAAAATTCATTCACATGAACTACATTTATAATGTTGTGTTGTCATCACTACCAGTCATTACCAAAACTTCTTCATCAACCAAAACAGAAACTTTGTATGCATTATGCAATATACTGCTCAAAATTCATCCCCCTGTCTCCAGAAACCAGTAATATATTTAAGTTTTAAATAAATATGCTTATTTGACATATTTCACATAAGTGAAATCATGTAATATTTCTCTGTTTGTGCCTATATTATTTCACTCAGCATAATGTATTTAAGGTATACTATTCAGCCGTAAAAATAAATGAAGTTTTGATAAATTCTATAACATAAAGCTTGAAAAGTCAAGGAAAATGAAGTAAAGAATAATAAATGGATGATAAGAATACCATAAGCATAATATTGTTTGAAGATTTCCATCATAAAAATAATGTAAAATCAAAATGAAATTATAAATTTGTTATTTATATAAACATGAAAAATATTCATCATGTTCAAAATAGTGTTCTATTAAATAGTTATTATATTTTATATAAAACTCAAAAATTTTATCTGGATTTCTACAGACCAAAGCTGTACTTACTTTTCAATATTTCCCTCTCCTCGTTTCCATCAGGATCTACTGCTAAAGGTAAATTGCAAGGTTATTTTCTAAATTCCATGTCTCATACCTACTTTAAAAACAAGCATATATCACTTTAGGTCATGTATTGCAAATTATGTAATATTTTCAGACTGATTTCTAGATACCCAGTATTCACTTTATCACACCATCAACTGCATATTTAATTTCAGTGAAAATAGCTAATATTTATGGGAGCTCTTTTTGCGTATTTCTAAAAAATGACTTCATGATTCATCTTCTTGATTCATCTTCTCCTTTATTTGTACCCCCTTCTTGATTCATCTTCTCCTTTATTTGTGCACAGTATAACAACACTTAGAATGACTAATTGTTCCAGTTTTTTGGAAGGTAACTTACTGTCTGAGTTGTATATCACTGCTTGTGAAGATTCCACCAGGAGGACTTCATCAGTGGGGTTTGGAAATAGATAAGAACTATTTAGGGTCTGATCCTGTCAGCAAATTTTGTGACTTTAATGATCCTGGGTGGCATCAAGTTTATTTAATACCTGGTTTCCATTAATCATTTAGAGAGTTGATATCATGATTCTTATAAAGCAAGCAGGTGGTTCAAGTTTCATTGACAATTTTCTTATCCAATTTCTAGCAGAAAACATTTTCCAGTATTCCTTTTTACACTGTTCAGTATAATTTTCAGGTAATTGAAAGAAGAGTAACATTCTTTCCAATCGACACTTGTTGTTTCTGGATTATTTAGGTTATCAGTTTCTCTAAAAATGGTTTCTTGAAAGTGTTGTTAAAGTAGCAGTACTACAAAAAGAATTGTGGTATTTCTGAATAAAAAAATAAATGTTTATTACATGAAAATATGGAGCTCTTATGAACAAAACTGAAAAATTTGATGAAATATTGAAACAATATTTTGCCACTTTAGGGAACATTTTCCCAATTTATACATTTTTAAAAAGATTTATTTACTTTTTATCCATTTAATCCCCCTCCCCCATTTTAACTGTTTTGTGTCCATTCACTGGGCAATTCTCTGGGCCTGTTCTCTGCCCTCTCTTCTCATCTTTCTCCTCCTGTCTTCACCAGGATTCACCAGGGCTCACCCACTTATAGGGCTTAGTGGCGCACCCACACATGGGGCCTGGGGGCTCATCTACTCGTGGGGCTTGACAGCGCCCCTGGAGGCCCACGCATCTTCTATATTTATTGTTTATTTTTACCGGAATGTCCCAGGGATAGAACCCAGTTTGCTCAATATGGGAAATGGATGCCCAAACATTTGAGCCACATCTGCCCATCCTCCAATTTATAAATTTCATGCAGTTGAAATTAGTACTACACATGAATGTCATCATTTGATCTTATAGTGCTGAATTTCACTGAAATATGAAAAAAGAAGCAATAGTCCTGTACTAGCTGAAACCTATGAATCTCTCATGCCAAATTTGATATATGAAAATATATAATCATATTATGTTAGAAAAAGAAAGACTACTCAGTGATTAATGATGGGTAAATTGTTTTTTTAGGAATAGTGAAAGATACTTCATTGCATAGATGTCCCCTAAAAGTCAGAGTAATTGAAAAATAAAATGTGATGAAATAAGTAAAAGTACAATGGTAAGAAAATTTAGAATACTATTTTCTTTGTTTTATTATAAAACATAGTTTTTAGGAAAACTAAGTAATAACAAAGAGTAGATTATGAATTTTACTTCATGTAAATAAAATATTCATTTACAATATTCACAAAATGATAGAATATATGACATAATAACAAAAATATTTCCAATTTATTCTAGTGAGATATTATTTGTATAATTAATAAGCAAAAAGATAACAGGAATGTGCATCACATAACTCATGAATTCATTGTTAGGTGAAGGTCAGGGAGAGTGCAAACAGGCACTGTAATAAGGCCAAAAATCATTCCAGAAAATTGGAGGAAGAAAAAAGTTGGGCCTGTTTACAGATGGTTCTGCATAGTTTGCAGGTCCCACCTGAAAGTGGACAGCTGCAGCACAGCAGCTCCTTTCTGGGACATCCCTGAAGGACAGTGGTGAGGGGAAATCCTCTCAGTGGGCAGAAATTTGAGGAGTGCACCTGGTTGTTCAGTTTTCTTGGAAGGAGAAATGCCTGGAGGTGTGTTTGTAAACTGATTCAAAGGCTGATTCATGGCCCATGGTTTAGGTGGATGGTCAATGACTTGGAAGGAACATTATTGGAAAATTTATAACAAAGATGTCTAAGAAAAAGGTATGTGGGTAGACCTTTCTGAGTGTGCAAAAAAACATGAAAATATTTGTGTCCCATGTGAATCCACACCAGATGGTGACTTCAGCAGATGAAGATATTAATAATCAAGTGGATAAGATGACCCATTCTGAGAATAGCTGACAACTTCTTTCCCCAGATTCTCATGCTAGTGTCCAATGGGCTCATGAACAAAGTGGCCATGGTGTTAGGGATGGAGATTATGCATAGGCTCAGCAACATGGACTTCCCCCATCATCAAAGCCAACTTGCCTATAGCCATTGCTGAGTGCCCAATTTGCCAACAGCAGAACCCCACACTCAGTCCCGAAATGGCACCATTCCCCGAGGTGATTCGCCTCCTATCTGGTGGGAGGTTAATTACATTGGAACACTTCTGTCATGGAAGGGGAAGCAGTTTTTTCTAACTTGAGTAGACACAACTCTGGATAGGGGATTGCCTTCCCTGCACACAATGCTTCTTCCAAAACTACCATACATGGACTTCCTGAATGTCTTATCCACTGCCATGTTATTCCACACAGCATTGTTTCTGATCAAGCAACTCACTGCATAACAAATGTTATGTTCATGGAA
>JAQZBX010029398.1:0-27352 GCA_029593785.1 Cabassous unicinctus | reverse complement strand
TAATTGAGATGCTTTTTTTCCTTTGTTCTATTAATGTGATATATTACACTCATTGATTTTCTTATGTTGAACCACCTGTGAATACTTGGGATATATCTTACTTGATCTTGGTGTATAATTACTTTAATGTGCTGTTGGATTCCTTTTATTAGTATTTTACTGATAATTTTTGCATCTATATTCACAAGGCATATTGGACTGTGATTTTCTTTTCTGATGGTATCTTTTCTGGCCTCATAGAAACAGGAAGTTTCTATGGAAGAATTTGAGCAGAATTGGTATTAATTCCTTTGGAATGTTTGGTAAAATTTACTTGTGAAGTCATATGGTCTTGAGCTTTTCTTTGATGGGAGGTTTTTGATTAATGATTTAGTTCTGCCTTTGCTGCATCCCATAAATTGTAGAATATTGTGTTTTCACTTCATTCTCCTCAAAATATTTCCTAATATCCTTTGTGATTTCTTTTTTGACTCATTGTTTTCATAAGAGTGTGTCATTTAATTTCCACATATTTGTGAATTTTCACTGGAAAAATCTAGCTTTCTTCTATTGCAGTTAGTGAATGTACATTGTATGACTTCAATATTTCTAAATTTATTAAGAAATGCTTTGTGACTTAACGTATGGTCTCTTCTGGAGAATGACCCTATGTGCAATAGAGAAGAATGCATATTCTGCTGTTGAGTGAAGTCTATATACGTCTGTTAGGTCTAGTTGGTTTAAAGTGTCATTCAATTCTCTTATTTTTTTATTGATCTTCTGTCTACATGTGCTATCCATTTTTGAAAGTGGTGTTTGAAGTCTCCTATTATCACCTTAGAGCCATTTATTTCTCCTTTCAAGCCTATCAATATTTGCTTCATATATTTTGGGACTCTGCAGTTAGATTCATATATATTTGCAATTACTTCCTTTTTGTTGAATTGTACTCTTTTCCAGTATATAGTGACCTTCTTTTTCCCTTAGCTCCACTGGATCTCCGTGGTGCGCTAGGGCAACAAAGTCTTATGCTCTTACTCAGTGATTGAAGACTTTGTTTCCTTAGAGAGGTAGGGAAGGTGGATCTGGGCAGGCTTGGTGCCTTTCATGTTTTTCTTCCCCAAGCCTGCTTCATGAAGGACATGTTCTCAGGACTCTTGCTGTGCCTTCGATCTTTCTTGTGAGTTCCTAGTGAGGTTTGTGGAGAAGAGTCCATGACCGGGTTTAGATTTCCTTTTTCCTTTGTATCGCCAATACTAGGAATTCCATATTTTCATGCTAGCCTCTTTAGCAATTTGTTAGGTGAATTCTTACTGACTTGTATAGTTTCTAGCAGCAGCTGTCTCAGATAAGCAAGTGATCAAATCATGTTTCTCCTTTGATACACCTGCATTTCTTTATATTTTGGAACAGAACCCTGAAGACTATTGCGTGAAATGTGCCAGACAGAAAATATTGAGAAATACTGTGATTCCACTTATATGAAATATCTAGAACAGGTAAATGCAGATACAGAAAGTTTGATTAGAGGTTACCTGAGGCCAGGGAATGAGAGGAATGGGGAATTATTGCCCAATGGGTACAGTTTGTTTGGGATGATGGAAAATTTTTGGTAATGATAGCAAAATCTTGTGAATGCAATTAATACCACTTACATGTACACGTAAAAATGGTTAAAATGGGATATTTTGTGTTATGTTACCACAAGAAAAATAGTATTAAAAAGAATATATATCCTATTCCTGTAACCCTGAACTACAGGTTAGTTAATAAAGGTGCTGCCCTGCTAGAAATCAGACTTCACTGTTCCAGATTTACTGCCCCAGTTATTTCTCTGGTTAGCTGTGCTCGGGTCCTCCTCTTTTGTCCCTGCCAATATTACACAAGCATATTTAAAAGCAAGAGGGCTTTAGAGAAAGCACAGAAACATCCTGAACTAGGAGACCCTAAGCACCAATCAAATAAAGACAAGCATCAATGCTCCCACGGGCGAACATGACACACAGACTGAACACTGGACATACAGTCAAGTCAGGCCATGTGCCCTTTTAAAAAGTTTTATTAAAGATCTTTACAGAGCAACATCCAGGCTCCAGATCCAGCTGCCAAGGAAACCCTAAAACCAAATAAAGCACAATATTGTAAAAAGAGAAACTTCACTTGAATATCAAGTTCCTTCATTTACTAAGTGGGTATACACTCCCAGTTAGGGTTTTCATGAAGATGAATACCATATACACAGAACACCTTTTGTGTAGTAGGGACAGGTTGTGGTATGGCAGGCATCTCTAGCTTTCCACCCTTCTCCTCTGAGATGGGAGTGGTGGGTAGGATCTCATCTTTGGGTTCTACAATGCTCACATGGCCAGGCAGAGGCTTCCTAGGATCAGATTTACCATTTGGGTCCCAGGGCAGTATGACCTTCACTTTGATGCCTAAGCATAGCCTGTATGAGCAGAACATGGCACACGCTGGTATCAACATAGTAGTTAAAGGGGTCACCACTGTGGATCATTAGGTCATTTTCAAACTTCATGGATTTAGCCCTGTGTCCTCAGAGTTTCCCAGACACAATGACCTTGCAGACCTTGGACCCACTCTCAGTGATGAACCACAGCACATCATTGTAGGCCCTCTGCACAGCAAGCCCACCTAGGAATTTGTATGGCAGAGACTCTGCCTAGGCAATGGCACATAGACCTCTCGTGGCCACCTTTTCAGCATAAAGCTCTATACTGCCCTCAGGGAAGCTAAACCTCTTCTAAACTACAGCAGTCAATTTCCAGATCTGCTGGCCTTTCTCACTGAGAATGTTCTGTGTCCTTGTGGCCAGAATAATTATTTCATTCCTATCTGGTATAACTCGAATCTCAACTCCAGAGTAGCCATCTTCAGTTAGTTCCCAAGAGAGAAACTTCTTCAGTTCAGCTTTGAAGATGACATCAGCAACTAACTTCCTCTTCTTGAAAATTCGCACCACCATCTTGCCTTTGTGTGCCGCCTAAAGTAAATGTTCAGGATCTATTTTTAAAAGTCCAGAATGGAAAGTTCCTATTAAATTCTTCTTTAAATTTTAAACTCATTATATCCTAGCCTGAATCTGAAAACTTGCCTGAACTGCTAGATATCTCTTTGTTTTTTAATAGGTTTTTTTCATGACATCAAGTGGCTATAAGATGTGCCCTTCATTTCAGACTGCAAGAAAAAGCTTATGCATTCTTTATTCAGCTCCCATCTTTATTTTTGTTTATAAAGATAAAACCATCAAAGAAATTTGACAAGCATTCTATTTTTAATCCATAGGAAGCCAAGATAAATTTAATCTCTTCTTATGTACATACATTCTTACTTAAATAGCTCCAGCAAATATTCATTTCCTCTTATATAAACCTCATAACATTCCAATCAGTTGAGTTTGTTTATGGAATGAAAGACCCTATTACTCATTATAACCTTAGAAAATTTGCCAACTATGAAATTGAGATGATTTGGTTTATAGGGAACCTTTTGAACCCTCTTATCTATGTGGAGTTAAATAGTCAATCGACCAATACTTTAAAAGAATGACCATTTATAATGACTTATAACATATTTTAGTCATTTCCATGATTTCATCCATCAGTTCTTTCAAGGCTCTCAGATAAATTCCTTTCAACTTCTGTTACTCATTTTTTTTGTTCAAGTGTGATTTAGAATGCTTATATATTTGCTATCAGGTAATTTAATACTTTGGTTGCTCATTACAATAGAAAGTTTGAATCTTGGAAACTGCATAAAATCTTCAGGAAAGTATTAGAAAGTATTATTTCCAATTGATTAAAAGCTCTAGCTTTAATTATATTTGGAGAATTTTAAAGAATCATCAGTTTTATAATCCTTTGGAGGGAAATCCTCATTAAATAACAACAATTATTTTTTGAGTATCTACAAACTTGTAAGCACTTTTATGAAGATTGGGTCTTAAACTTTTATGATTCATACTTTTAGCTTATATTTTTTATAACATCTTACCCGTTATTTATTGTTCTATTTTATGATTTCCTTATTAAAAATGCCCTTGGAGAGTTCAATTTCCAATAATAATGGACTACAAAATTTGTAACATTCTCAAACTGAAAAAAGCTAGGAAAGTTGGAAAAATACGTCTGGGGTCAAGATGTAAGAGAGGAAAGATCCAGAGAAGGAAGCTTATCATTTCTGGATGCTTTTTATTTAGGGAATTTTTTTGCTAAGGGGATTTTTCTGGTTACTGTAAAGGTGACTGAGGGGTTAAGAAGCTGAACAAAGCTTTGATAGCATTATGGGATACAAAAATTGGAATTTAAAGCCCTCAAAATTTATGTCAAAAGGGTTATGAGTGTCTATGTACTAGGAGTAAGGGTTAATCAGAAATAGTTTAGTCTTGGAAGGAATGAAGCATAGCTTAAATGCAGCTCATTGAAACTGGATTACGTGATCTGAAATTTCTAGGGCCCTTAGCTAACTGAAGCGATAAAAAGATATTTCTCTGAAACCAGATAACATCATTCTAGGCCTCAAATTATTTATAAAATATTATAAAGCCTGGCACTCAGTCCAAGTAACAAGATATAGAATTTACATGATTTAGAGCCAAGAATAACAATAGGAAGAAAAATGCAACCTCAGGTAATTGAGAAGATGTAGTGATGAGACACAGACTTTAAAATAGCTGAGCCTGATATGTTTAATGATTTCCAAGGCAAGACTGAGAATTTTGACAGAGAACAGAAATATATAATAATGAGCCAAATAAAAATTCAGGAACTAAAAATTTGAGTAAATGAAATTAAAAGCTCTGAGTGTATTTAAAATTAGATTAGACATAGATACAGAGAGAATTATATACATGAAATGTAGGACAGGAAAAATTATTCCGAAGAAACATATAAAGACAAAAAGATGGAAAATGCATTTAAAAGAGATTGAGTGAGAGAGATGATACATCAGAACAGTCTAATACACAAGTAATAGGAAATTTGGAAAGAGAGGAGAGAGCTAATGGGGTAGAAACAATGTTTAAAAAGATAATGCTGTTGAGAATTTTCTCAAACATAAAAGATATTTTTACTTTAAAAAGAGCAGAAATTAGTTTGACACTTGTCTTCTCAACAGGAAAATGGAAATCAGAAGGTCAAAGAATGATACTCTTAAAATATTAATAGTAAGTTTGACTACCTTTGATATAGTATAATAAAGTTGAATGTGGATATAGATAAGTATAGGTAAGTTTCCAGGACCAAAAAGAATCATGGCAGATCAAAGTTATGAGAGAGCAGACACTTTAGAGAGTAGCAGAGGTGACATGAAAGAGATATCATGTGAGCCATGGGAGAGAAAAGAGAGCAGCAGTTCTCCAGATGCCATAAATTTCTGCAAACAAAAGATCTTTAAACAAAAGAGTATTACTTTAAGACAGCTAGAACTGCTCTGTAATGATTGTTGCTTCTCATAGCATAAAATGAAGGAGGACCCTGTCTCACTCCCTATGCAAGAATCAACTCAAAATGGATGAAAGACCTAAATATAAAAGCCAAGACCATAAAACTACTAGAAGAAAATGTAGGGAAACATCTTAAAGACCTTCTGGTAGGTGGTGATTTCTTAAACCTTACACCCAAAGCATGAGCTATAAAAGAAAAAAAAGATAAGTGGGACCTCAAAATTAAACACTTTTAACCTCACAGGACTTTCTCAAAAGGTTAAAAAGGCAGCTAGCTGACTCAATGGGAGAAAATATTTGGAAATCACATATTTGATAAGGGTTTAATATCCATGATATATAAAGAGATTCTACAACTCAACAATAAAAAGATAAATGATCCAATTAAAAATGGGCAAAAGACTTGAATAGACATTTGTCCAAAGAAGAAATACAGAGCAAAAAAATACATGAAAAACTGTTCAGTGTCATTACTGCTTAGGGATATGTAAATCAAAGCTACAATGGGATATCATTTCATACCTAATAGAATGACCACATTAAAAAGAGAGAGAAACACAAGCATTGGAGAGGATGTGGAGAACTAGGAACACTTATTCACTGTTGGTGGGAATGTAGAATGGTACAGCCACTGTGGAGGACTGTTTGGCAGTTCCTAAAGAAGTTGAAAAGATTTGCTACGTGACCTGGCAATACAACTACTGGGTATATAACCAGAAGAACTGAGAGCAGTGACACGAACAGACATCTGCACACTAATGTACATAGCAGTGTTATCTGTGATTGCCAAAAGTTAGAAACAACCCAGGTGTCCACCAACCAAAGAATGGATAAACAGTGTTATATTCACACCATGGAATATTATGCATCTGTAAGAGGAAATGAAGTTGTAAAGCATATGACAACATGGATGAACGTGGAGGACATTATGTTGAATGAAGCAAGCCAGACACAAACAGACAAATACTCTATGATTACGCTACTATGAACTAAATATATTGTGTAATCTCATGGAGTTAATAACTTGAATATAGGTCACCAGAAAATAGAATGAAGTTAGATAATTGAAAGCTGAGGTTTAACTTGTGCAGAATTGGTAAAAAGGATATGTATTAATCTTTGGAAATGAATAGAAAAGGTGAAAGCCCAGCATAATGTTTGTAACTAGCAGTACTTTTATATGGGTGTGAAAGCAGTTTAAAGGGAAAATTTAAGGTCATGTATATTACTAAAAGTAAAGCTAAAAACTGTAACATGGGACTGTATAGCATAGTAAAACCACATGTGAAATATGAATATGAGTAAAATTGCACATATAAGACTGTTTTTCTTTGAAACTGAACAAATGTATGTTAATACTACAAGATGTTAATATCAGACAAAAAACATTATGCTAAGGAAACGAAACCAGACACAAAGTACTACATATTGTATGATTCTGATTATATAAAATGTAAATATAAATCAATTTATAAAGATGAAATTAGATTAGTGGTTATGTAGGGCTGGGGAAGGACTGCTAAGGGGTGTGGAATTTTTCTTTTTAGAGTAATGAAATTGTTCTAAAATTTTTTGTGGTGATGAATGCACAACTTTGTGATTATACTAAAAGCCATTGATTATACAGTTTGGATAGATTGTATGGTATGTGAATATATCTCAATAAAAGTGCTTAATAAATAATTGGGCAAGAACAGTCTGAAATAGCAGCTATGTACAGCAGCAGAAGCATAGAGAGATTGAGAGGTGAAGAATTTTCTTGTTTGTTTTTTATTATTATGTTTATTATTATTGAAATAATGAAAATGTTTCTAATAATGATTGAAGTGATGAATGTACAATTATGTGATTATACCAAATACCATTGATTGTACACTTTGGATGAATTGTATGCTTTATTAATATATATCAATAAAATTGATTTGTTTAAAAAAATAAATAAAACAACAAATGTCAAGCAGAGACATAGAAAAAACCCATAGTATTTCCTAACATAAAATTTCCATGTGTCCTAAGGATTCTACTGCATTTTCCTCTTTATAATAAAAGTGAGGAAATGGGTATATGAACAGGATGAAAAAATATAAATGATTGTTCTCAATGGAATGTTTGATTTTCATTATTTAATATAATTAATACAAAGTCCCAATTCATTTCTGATCAAGACACAGATTGAGCATCTATATTTTGCTGAACTAGCCACAAAGGCTCTGGGATTTGATAATAATTGTAATCTAACGGATTTTATAATCTTATAGAGAAGGCATTCATATAAATTACCTTCTGCATCAAGTGACAAGTGAGGGTATAGCAGCAACAACATTCCAAATAATAGTATAATATCTTTGATTTTAAGATCAATAAGACTGTCAGAATGTTCTAAGGGTGAAAAAAAATTTTCCAAATATATATTTTTTGAAAAACCTTAACAATTCCCAATGTGAAAATTTAGCTCTCCTACAATTTATCAGAATAGAAAAACAATTATTTTATTTAAAATCCAACAAAAAGATATTTCAAAATAGTTGCCCTAAATTATATTCCTGTGAAAGTCAGGTTCATCAGGAAAGGTGATTTTGCTCAGAGAGGACTGAGCAGAAGTCACTGTCCATAGCAGTGTCACATTTCTTTTCACTTTCTTTGATCTGCATTCTTTTGACAGAATGTGTGACAAGAAACTGAAGAGGTGTGTTGTATACGGATTGAAGGGCCTGTACTTGTAGCAGTTTCATCTTTTGTTAGAGGTAAGCACTAGCACAGAGTTGAGGGAGGACACCATTATCCACAGTAAGCCTAAAGATCATATTACCCAGATAATCTTCTTGTCTTTCTTCTCCCAAATTCTTGGGTAGGATCCAGGAAAAGAAAGGTGCTGAATTACTATATTTCTAATTGCACAGAACAGTAGTTCTTCTTCATTCCTTTTTCATATCATCAGGGCTAATTGACAGCAAGTCTTTAGATCTAAATTTGTTGCCATTAGATGTCTTGTGGCCTTGACTACACAGGTAAAGTCAGAATTAAAATTACTCCTGTAACTAGCTGTAATGAGGCAGCTGGGTTTTGGTTTAATCCAAAGTAAACTCAGAAATGAACTCCTTTTCTGCAATACTGATAGGGTTCTGCTTAGTATCATTTTCTGAATAATCAAAAACATGTCAAGTACCAAAGAATGGCTACAATCGTAGGGAATTGCCTTTTCCAACTTTAACCACCATCCCTAGTTCATCCCTAACCTATTCTCTATTACTGTTTATAACTTTCATTTATCATCATAGCAAAAAACTGAGAGTTGAATAAGGAAAATACTATTACAGACACAGGATGGTTTTGAAAAATGCATAGTTTTGTTGTACTAACAAGAAGCTAAAGAAAAATCTTTAACGTGGTAAAACAGCAAGTTAATTGATTATGTATGATGTGTTACAACTTGGTTTAGTTTTTGTTAAGAAAGCAGGTTCAGATAAGTATGTGTCACCAAAATGAACAGTGCATTAATTTAACGACCAGCATTAATGTGAACTTCTCTTTATAAGGCCTTCAATAATACGGATTAAGTGCCATCTTGATTCTGTGGCCACACAGTAACCAACAGTAACATCTTCAAGACGCCGTGTTGACAAACGGGTTCACACCTACAGGAACACAGATTAAGAACATGTCTTTTGTTTGCTACATGATTCAATCTACCACATTAGATAATCCAATTATTAGGTATATTTTCTATTTTCTATGTTACCGCAGGCAACAGTGTGGCAACAGTTTTTATCACTACATAACAAGAGTCCCCTTTCCTCCAGCTTCAATATTTTCCTCACTATCTTTTTAGCTCTTACCAATAGCTTCCGTGAGGGCCATCAATTATCTGCTAATAATCTCTCTAAGGCTCTTCAATGTTTCCATAACACCTTCCTCAAGGCCCTTCCAGCTTTCATCTGCCACCTAATCCCAAAGCAGCACATTTATGTTTTATTATAGGCCCACTCAGTGGCTGCTGGTTATCTGTTGCTACTTGAAAACAACCCCAAAACCTGGTAACTTAACAGTAATATTAATTTAGCTTATGAGTCTCCAAATTGGACAAAGTTCAATGGTAGATGGTTTATATCTGCTCCACTTGGCCTTGGCTGGGACTGGAGTCCCCTGTGGGCTTGGACATCCATGTATCTTCCAGTTGATACTTGCTGTTAGCCAAGGCATCATGGTATTGATGACCAGAGCACCAGCACACAACTTCTCCCTATGGGCCTGGCTTCTTCGCAGCACTGGGACTTGGTTCCAAAGGCAGCATCCCAAGAAGAGAAACAGGCAAAAGCCATATCACCCTTGCCCAGTCTCAGAATCACATGGCAGCACTTCTGTCTTGTTCTGTTCATCCACACAATGAGATAGGTTCACCCAATTTCAGAGGAAAGGGAATAAGCTCCACCTTTTCATGGGGGAATAGCAAAATTCTGGAATGGCAAATCAATGGCAATTTGAAGCATTGCTGTGGTTACTTTTGGAAAACACAACTTGCCACAATTCTGTTTCAGCCATTAGCATGGTTTTTTTCTTTTCTGTGCTTCAGAATTTTGTTCAATTTCTCATTTCCCTTCTATTCTTGTTTGCATTCATGGGTTTGCTTATTTAACCATCTCTTTACTGGTGTTACTTTTGAGTTGCATGACACAAAGTAGGCAAATGCATATCTTAGACCATCATTTTACATGGGAATCCTTTTCATTTTTCTCTAGCATCTATGCTAAGGATTTAAAAAAAATCCCTTGATTCAGGTTGTTTTTCAGAATTAAAATTTTATCTTCAAGAAGGTGTGAATGAAATACTGCTAGTTTTGCTGAAGACAAAATGAAATTAGCAGTAAATAAAAATAAGCTGTATGTCAAATAAAAATTAAATGATTTTTGTACTGAGATTCTCTTATTCTGCCATGCAAAATACCACACAATGGGTTGGCTTTAACGACGAGTATTTATTGTCTCACAGATTTCAGAGGCTAATAGTATAAACTCAAGTCATCGACAAGGCTTTGCTTTCTCTTAGGAGTCTGTGGCATTCTGGTCCTTGATTGCCACAATCCTTGAGGTTGTTTGGCTTGCATCTCTGCCTCCCTTACCATGGCCTTCTCCCCCTCCTTGGGCCTGTTCTTCTGGTTTCTGCTGATTTCTGGCATCTTCTTGCCCTACCTTCTCTGACTGTGTCTGAATTTCTTCTGCTTATAAGGAATTCCAATAATTTGGTTTAAGGTCTACCTTGATTCAGCTGGGCCATATCTTAATTAAAAATACATCTTCAAAAGGTCTTATTTACACATGATTAAAAAGATGTCTTTCATTGGGGGTTATTATTCAACCTACAACAACAGCATGTTCTGTCTTAACATTCACTGAGGTAGAATCCTAGTATGAACAATGTACCTGTAGTAAATGTGGTAATACTCTATACAAAGTTTTGTAACATGTGTTTTCCTTTCATGTGTTTAAATCCCTCTTCTTATCATAGAGAGTCATATATCTCTTATTAGAAGGATATTTTTGCACTCAATTAGCAAAGCCTTTTAGATGGATATTTTGGAGTTGAAAACTGTAGTCTAGGACACTGGTAGTGTGAGCTCCTGTGAACTTAGAGAGTATCACTAAGGCCCTGCTAAGTCTAAGGGGAAAAGGAAAATCATGGATGTCTATTCAAAGACATTTCATAAGTGAATATATTTCTGATTATGAAATCCATTCAGTTAAAACACATTTAAAGTATCATTTGTGCCTTTTAAAAGAGCAGTTGTTATTCTAGAGGGAAATGGGTTGCAACAGTGATTTTTATATAAAAGGGATGTTTGCTTCAAAATAAGGTTTATGTTATTTAAAATGTTCATTTTTGGCTACATTTCAGCCCTGACTTCAGATCATCATCATAGTCACACTATTTTCTGACTTCTTAGTAGCCACCAAATAGTATGCCATGATTAAAAATCCACAGTGCTTGAACAACTTAGCTGCTCAGTAAAAACATCATCTCCAGGAAATAAGTGTGTGTGTGTGTGTGTGTGTGTGTGTAAATGGGGAGACAGGGTGGTAACAGGAAAACTATCTACATGACTTTTGTTGTTGCTGAATGATTTTTTTTTTCAAACTTCAGGTAGTGAAGAGGAAGCTCAGAGAGGAAAAGATACATGTTTCTAAAGCTGTTCTCTATGAGAAAGATTCCTTTCTGTCACAGTTACCCAAATGAGAAAGAAATTGTAAGGCCTAACTTGCTAATAAATAGATTTTAAGAGCACTACTTATTTAGACTTTCTACCATTTCATTTGAATCCTCTTTTGATTACCATTTTTCAGAAGCTTTCTAATGTTTACAGTTTATTATAAGGGTCTCCTTTCATACAGCTCAGGACCTCCTTCCAGCAGGCACATCCCAGCATGACTCCCACATTTAGAGAGGGGGGATGACGCCTAACAACCTGGTTTTTCAACTGCAAGCAGAATGAAGGCTAATTGCAGCAAACCACCTCAGTTTAGTAAAACTAGAAATCTCCTGACCAGTCAGACAAATCCATTAGGATTTTATTGGGTCCTAAAAAGAGTTATGTGATTCCCTAGGATCCAATCCTTGTCAATCAGGCATGGTAAATTGGATTCTTGAATAGGGAAATCCCTTAGGGAGAGTAGATGTTATCTAGATCAGATGCAGTGATTTTTTCGACTCTGTGCTCACTAGGTTCTGTTCTCTCTTTAGTGAACCAATAAAACCATAATAAGTATTGATTAACCCATTACTGAGCATTATCCACTGGCTTCTGCCTGGCTGTATTTAAACACTACATTGTACTTTCACAGTGCCACTGTACAGTCACTTGCCTTGTTTTAGCCCTCTTGCCAAGATGATGCCACGTGTATTTCTTTTTAGTGCAAACAAAATATTTCAATTATACTATCTCTGTCTAAGATGTTCTGCTGGTTTTCTGAGAAAGAAATTTGTGAAATTTCTCTGAGTACAACTGAATAGATGCATCTTTCAAATGTTTGAATATTTTCAAATCGTAGGTCATGTTTTCCACTGGGGGAAAAATAAAAACCTTATTGATACACAAGATGTAGGAAAGTTTTTTGCATTGGTAAAGAAATTCTCTCCTAAATTATTTCTGTATGTGTTTCTTTGAACCTATTATGTAACCTTCTAGTCCCTTCTGTTGTCACTATAGAGAGTTTTTATTAGCACATGGGTGATTTCATTAACTATTGAAAATGTCGTAATATTCAGGAGACAGTGAAACTATGGTCTGTCTGATTCTACGGAGTTTTAGTGGAGGTGTTTAAGATTCCCCTCTAAACTTCACGCATGAAGCTAAAATTTGTAACGAGGCTGATCAACAGTGTTTTCAGAACTTCCTTCTAAGTATTAGCCTGTTAGTGGCTCTCTGGTTTTCGTTATGATTGAGTGCTACTTAATACCTAGAAATGCAAAGATCAACCAGATAAATTTAGTTTGATTAGAGGGAACAAGGTCATATGCTCAATAGAGGTAGGTCAATCTCAATCATCAGTGAAAGATATTTTCTTTTTACCTTCACATGGATTATTTTACTTTTAGAAACTAATTTATTTCATATTTATGCTCTATACATACTAAGTTTGCAGAAAAATAAATCTGCTTTGAGAAGCTGATGTGTATTTATGTTATTTCAGAGTTTATAGTTTCCAAGCCTATATTATATTTTGTGTTGATTACAGAATAGTCATTTGATCAAGTAATTTTCAATACATTGTCAAAATAAATTACATTCACTTCATTAGATGTACAAGAAGTGTAGCCAAAGCAGAGACAAGTATTAATTTAGGACTCTGCAGAAACTGACACTCCATCTTATGACCCCGAGGCTGTATTATTCAAGATACCTAGTGATGGAAGGAAGTCTGTCTCCATAGCAATTACCTAAATCTTTTATCAGTCATTTCTGGAAAGAAAATTAGAGCAATTGTGTCAGGATGGTCATATGGGCAGAAATTGCACACTCATTCAAACCACTTATGTCTCTGACTTTGTCCTTGCTTGATGGCTGCTTTTGTTTACTTCTCTGTGTTTGAAAGCTTGATTGGACATGAGCAGATGTGCCAAACTGTAACCACAAAAGGTCCTCCTTTGTTTTCTTCTCATTTCTTTTTTTCCTCCTCCTTTCTTTCTTTTTGCCCTTTCTTTCTTCCTTTATTCTTTCTTGGAAAAACTGCTAAATTATACTGGTTTGTCTGTTAAACAAATTACTCAGATAAGGCTAACGATATTAGAGAAACTCAATTAGAAATCATTAAAAATAAGTTGCAACAGCCCTTCCTCCTTGCCATGAATTTAATTATTACTAAACTAGGTAATATTTAATGATCAGGTGAATCTGATTGTCAACTTGCACAAAATATTGCAAAGAACTTCTCCCTTCTCTTATCAAATTCATGACACACAAATATTACCTGATTAGATAACTGATGTCACTTTAGTAAACTTGTTAGTGTGGAGGGCCATTGCCTAAATATAATTTTATTCATCTAGAAGTTTCAGAACTAATAAAACAAGGTAAGAGCGAAGGAGGAATTTCAGTTGCACTATGGGAAAGGCTTCAAAAATCCCTCCGAACATTTAGATTTTTTGCACTGTTGGATTTTGAAATAAGAATAAAAAGCTTAACTCTTGATCAATAAGAGCCGCAGTTTTCATCGAGTGGTATGAACAACACAGTCTAAGCTTTCCCTTCAAGTTCCTTGTTCAGGAAAATTTACAATTAATGGCTTTCTACAACAGCAAAGATATTCCCTTCTTCATGGCTCAGCTAGGGACCTGCCAGACTAATCTATTCCCAGTGGGCTGACCATGGTCCTTTACTCTATCTGTCTTAGCATATTGATTTCTGGCTGTCTTATTGGTTCCTAACATAATTATAGCAGGAGCCGGTCTCTTAGTACAGCTAATACATTTACACCCTGGCATCAAGGGGAGCTTATTATAATGGCATCCGGTAGTGCCGCTATAGTAAAGGGTCAGTTTCTATTTCCATTATAAAACCCATTTTTCTGGGAGTTTATAACTTAGCAGTTTTAATTTATTTGAAGGGGGAAAAAAACCTGGCTTCGTGTCATCCAAGATCCACTTATTTTCTGCCTTCAAAAGTTATTAAAACTGAAGCTTCTTTCCTTGCCATAATTTTATGTTTTCAGGAAAACACATGATATTTTATATTCTTATGGGAACTTTGACTTAGCAAATAATTTGACACCTAGTTCATTTGTGGTATTGATAGAGTTGGTTTTAACGCCCTAAACATTTTATGAATAGCGTATGATATTATGTTTTCATCTACAAAAGTTGTGATGATTTCCAGCCTCCAAAGATTACGGAAATATGTTTATCCGCAAAACAGATAGAGATCTGACAGAAATAATATTTCTTGAAATAGAAAATTTACCATCACGACTATTTACTCTCTAGGTTGATTATTGTTGATCATTTGAGGGAAATATTCATAATAGAGAACTCTTTCTAAATATCATGGCAGAATATGTAAAGAAAGAAACGTAGATCATATAGGGCAATTTTGATCACTTAGCAAAATTTAAGATATAAAAAAGTTATTTATATGATTAAAATTTTATATGAATGACTAATATTTAAAATATATAGGGAAGTGGATGTGGCTTAATCGATAGGGCTCCTGTTTACCATATGGGAGGCCCCGGGTTCGCTTCCCGGGGTCTCCTGGTGAAGGCAAGCCAGCCCGTCCTGTGCGGTGAGCTGACGCAGCTGGACCACCCAACAAAGGTAGACAAGCAGACACAGAAAAACACACAGCAAATGGACACAGCGAGCACAAGCATCAGGGGGGAATAAATAAATAAATAAATAAAATCTTAAAAAAATAAAATAAAATAAAATAAAATATATAAAATTGTCTTGTCTCAAAAACAGCATAGTTAATTGGGAGTTAGGCAATCTGACATAGATGACTCACTCAATTCATAGATGTGCATTTGAGTTATTAGGCAACAATGACCTATTAATGGACATTTCTTTGAGATACTGTGTCCATTCATCTTAGAGTTCAAGAAGACTTGCAGAACATACCAAAACTTCCTTGCTTCATTATGTGCATTATCTCTGACCATTTTTAGAAGTGATGGAAGATGGTGCTAAACTCCCAAAGTGAAATTGTACTATGACGTATTCTTTTGTGATCTTTAGTTTTTGCATGTCTGTATTTATGCTATAAAAACTCTATATATGCTATGGTAAAATGAAATTCTTATAATAGACACATTGCCACTGGAATCATTTCTATTTTTATATTTAACAACAATATAAGAAGTTGATAATATGCATATTATAAATGCAGGTTATTTTATATGATATATAAATACATATATATATATAGAACTAAGCTTTTATGATCTCTCTAAATTTAATTCTCTAAGGAAAAAAGTTTATAATCTGAACACACCTTTTTAAACAGGATTATTTACATCCCTGACATCTTAAACAGAATATAATGAAAGTTTATCACTTTCAGTATAATAATTTTGAATATTCATTATTTTACTTTTCTCTGCTGTAATATGAAATTTCATCTGAAGTTATTGGAAACTAGATTCATTCATTTCATCTCACCTATTTTTATGGCAAGCATTGTGCTAAGCACAGAAAGTGCTTCAAATTTTGAAAATAAACCATCCCTTTCAAGAGTGAAACATTTTTTCAAGAGTGAAAACAATTTCAGCTGTCAAAAAATGAAACAAAATAAACCATCTCTCATATTCAAAGGTTTAATTTTATAAAAGGTGAAAATGTAGTAAATGCCACAGTGGAGAGAAGCGAATGTATTGAGGGATCCAGAGCTCAGAGAAGATAGTGACAATTCTGTCAAAGAGAGTCCAGGCAGTCTTTACAAAGCACGTAATATTTGAACTATGTTCTGAAGGATAAGGAGGTAGCTTGACCATATATTAAATAGCTTCGTACTACCATGATTGATTGACTGATACATTTATTTATCTATTTTATATTCTTACTTGAGTAAGAGGCTGCTTTCAGTGTACTGGCCTGTGGCAACATTCTCATTCTTACTTCTTTTTATTTATGGTAAACTTAGAAACCAAGTAACAGATGTTGTTAAGACTGCACAAGGGGGGAAATTTAATTAGGATCTGCGTTTCCATTTTTATGCTTATATTATATGTCAAGTGCAGGTACGTTAATTGAGAAACTTTACAATAACTATTTTAGATGCTCTGAGCACGTCTTTGCTTAATTTCTCGGACATTCCAACTATAGGAGTTTGCTAAGTAGTTGAGTTTAGAATAGGTAAGGACTTAAATTAAATTAATTTATTGTTGCATTTTAGAAGTTAAGTAGAACAGATCTATGTCATCCTCTTCTTCCCAGCTAGTTATCACAGCTAAGCTTGTGGTTAGTTATAGCCATGTGACTGTCAACTATCAATAGAATGTGAGAGAAAGGGATAGGTGCAATTTCCTAGTCATGGCTTTTAAGATGTGGGTATACTTCCATGATCTCTCTTTGCTCCTCTTCAGGCTGAATAACTTGGTTCTAGAGGGTGGTGGGGCTACAGAATAGAAGGTTCCTGAAGGTCCTGAATTATCATGTAGAAAAAAGCCATTTTCCCTAAGCTGGTACCTTCACCAACAGTTTGGATTGTTATATGAAGAAAAAACAAACTTCCATTCTTTTTAAGTCATTATATTTTGAAGGGGTGTATTTTTTGCTGTAACTCAGCTTACCTGAATTTGTACTATATGTATTATGTGTGAATGGGTATATAGGGAACTGTATCTACAGGTATATAATTGATTCTAAATTCGCTGATTATTTGTATCACATTTCAATATGCAGAATTTTCATTTCATTTGTTCTTATGATTAAATTTTTGAAAAAACCACTTTTTGTTTTCTTTGGACTGATTTGATTCACTTATTTTCTCCCAGAAATCCAAAGAAATTTGGTAGATGCAGTGACTATGTGGGGCCTGGGAATATTAATCAGTTTTTGATGAGTTGATAAACTAAGTTCAAATAATCAGATAGTAGCTTAAGACAGGAATTGTTAAAATTTCTGACTAAACAGACTGGTTGTTTTATATCAATGCAGATTCAACCCAAATGTTGACTAATCACTCTTTCCTGATATAGGCCACTGTCCTTAAAGCAATATAAATATACAAATGCAAATAAATTAAAAATCGAAGAAATTATCTCATGATTATGCTACCAGCAGGTGATTCCTTATAGTTTAAAGACTAGATCAAATTAGGACAAACTATAAAGACTGATCATTTAACAGCACTCTTGAGTCATTTAGATTTTGCCAGAATATTTCCCACGTTTTTATACTTACTTTTTTTTTTTCATACTTAAAATAAACTTTAACTGGACCCTTAACTTTTTCTTAAAACCACTTGCCCTCTGTATGAAACACAGAATTGCAGTGGCACAGGAATTTTACAAACACTGAGATGAAACCAGCTTAATACAACTTTTCAAATCTTCAAAAAGATTCTACTCTGGTTTATAAAATAAGTGCCTACATATTCTTCTTAACAGCAAGATGGCCGGGCACTGCAGTAATACCATTCATATTCATAAAATAGGCTTTTTGTGGTAAAGATGGCTTTACATCCCTTGTCATAACAAAGAAGAATTGCCAACTATTTATTTCAGTGTTCCTAATTGTTGTCAAAATGTGACCTAAAACTCTGACACAGAATTTTTCAAAGTCAGGCTTGCAGAAGGCGTGCACATTTATCAATGTTTATCCCATATTCACCTATTCAGCAGCAACTTGTGAAGGCCTGTTTTTATTTAATTCTCAAGATTTTGTTGTTAATGGGAAAGCTGTCTCATAAATTAGGGAAGTGCTCAATTACAAGCCTGACAGAGATTGATTCTGGTGCTGCCGCTGGTCACTACCAGCAAGTGAAGGCCACAGGAACCACCACTCCGGCTGACACTCCTCACTTCAAAGGTAATCGTGGAACAAGTGTTCATTAAGAAGTCGGGATGGTTGGCGACATACCTGCGGGATGTTTTGTGTGTTGTTGCTTTTAGCAATGATCTGTGTGAGTATTCTCTATCTGCTTATGTAAGTTCGTGTAGCAGAATAATGTCACTTTAAATGGTTTGCACATAGATTTTTCAAAAACAAAACAAAACATATCAAAGACTTCAGTCATCGAACTTGAAGCAAGAAAATATATTTTAAAAGATCTATAACTGTAGCATCACCCTGGAAATCCACAAAATAAAATGGACTACAACTAAAAGAAAATAGACCCAAAATATGAACTTAAAAAATTTGACCTTGTCTAGCTAAATGGCATGAGTTCTTTCTTGGAACTCATTTAAAGGTAAGAGTAAATCAACTAGAATTGTAAGATGATTCCAAAATAAGATAATGCAATTCTAATGAAGAAATGCCTGAATTCTAATCCTTTGAGAAAGAAATTATGGGAGAGTTAAAATGATTTTTCTTTGGAATTAGGATAGACAACTCATCTGAATGAAGTTTCTATTTCCTTTTTAGTTTTTAAAATGACTACTTTGTATCCAAGGATGTCAGTGTGCTTGGAAAACCCATGTATATTTTCTGCCTAAAGAGCTCTTTATGATCACAAACTACATTTAAGAGAAAAGGTAAAGTATACCAAAATTGTGATCTAAGAGAAATGACATTTGCTTTAATTCCCAAACAGATCCATTCCTACCATGCCAGTATGGTACCAGTGGCACAACCTCTCTTTCTTCTGAAATCTCTGTATTATGTTTTGCCTACTAAAAAGGGCCTTTAGTTCTAGTGTTTGACAATAGAGTTCTTGTTTCCTTAATTGCATAAAGCAGAATAAGTGTAAAAGTTAAAAGATGGAGGACTTGGGGATAATAAAGTCCTAAGGTTAAACAAGGTTTATCACCTATGAGGCTTATTCAAGCTATTATTAAGAAATTAAGCAAAACACTATAAAAAAGATATTTAAAAACATGTATTTATTATTTTAGGGTTCTGGTGTATTTATCATCAGAAAGCTTAAAATTTGGGGTGTGCATAAAAAGAAAATGGTATATATAAAATATCTTTTATTACTTTTCTCCTTAGCTATTCTCCACTAAATAAGTTAAACAATTATTTAAACTCATCAATTTCATTGCAAATTCTTAAATGGAAGAGTAAATACATTAACCTTTCCTTCAAATGTATATTTGCTCTATATTTTTAATGATATGAAAAGAAAATAATAAATATGTGGTTTATAGTTTTCAGTTTTTTGGTTGGTTTTGTTTTGAAAATATAGTGCTGGGATATTTGTGTGTTGTATAAGCAATAAAATTTAACAACTTTTCCCTGGAACTGAAATATGCAGTTCAGACTTTTCTATGAAAAAAGGAATAAAGACAATTTTCTTAGGAGAAAATGTAAAATGAGAGTGCTTTCAAAAGAAATGAAACAATACTATAATTTCTTTTTAAATGTAACATCACAGGACCTTGGGATTATTTTGCTGCTTTGCATTGTTTTCAAAGTCACCTAATGGCAAATGTGGAATATAAAAAATACAACTGTGTTTTATAAACAGGCCTCATGAAATAGCACATTTGGTTGAAGCTGAGGATGAATATCACTATAGTTATTAAATTACTGTTCTTTAAAAAACATTAGACAAATAACAGGAAATCACGCTGTGAAGCAGGATAATATAATAAGGCTTCAATTATAAGAGTTATGAACAATAAGTGAGCCTCTAAATGGCAAAGTCGAAAGTGGCCTTTCAATGTAACTTAACATTTTCATGGGTTAAAACTCAAATCACTATTTCTTCAGCAAAAAAGCAAAGAGTTTATTTATGTATATGGGATTTATAATTTTCTATAAACTTCTAGGGTAATAGAATTTGAAGGAAATTACTTTGCAGTTTAATTTTATGAATGCTTCTTAGAAATGCATTTCAGTTTTTAGTGATGGAATGAACATTTTAAAAGCCTTTGTTAGTTATGAACGTCCCAAGTCTCATGTTCCTCTCGGCCTTAGTTTACTTTGTTAGAACACGGTTTCAAAGAAAATTGAAAATTAGGTGTCTTGTGGGCATTGGATAGAGTGATAAAAAGACAACAAATAATCAAGAGTATAGGGCATGGAGAAATTCGCTAAAATTTTAGAGATGCATGACTCCCGTTACCACAATAACTAATATGGTTGTCCTTTAATTATTCACTGACCAGCAGAGTCCTTCAATAACCATCTCAGCTATCACTACCTCTTTGAATATGTCTCACTTTTCTTAGAACAATTTATTACTTCTGTATGCCGTTATCTCTTCTACATTCTATAACAGCTTCTATGGAAACAATAGTAACTATCATTCTTGGTCATTGACTATGTGCCAGGCACATGAGCCTTATTTCATTTAATTCACCAGTCCCATGAGGTAGGCAAAATTAATATTCTTATTTCACAGATGAGGAGACTGACTTACTAAAGCTAAGTAGGAAAGTTAACATAGTTAGAAAGTGATGGAAATGACTCTTTAATTCAGGCTTTTCTAACTGGAAAGCTCATTCTCTGTAATCATTCCACTATACTGTTTCTCACTTTAGTCTCAGGCATGAAATCAAATAGGTTGAGTTCAAGGGCACTTTGAGTCATAATTACATTGTGTTGGAGATACCCTTCTGCTCCAAATTGTCCATTTTTCAAAAGTAAACTGAGCCTGTGTGCTTTTGTACACTTTTTAAACTTTCCAGAAACATCCTAAGACTTTTATGAGAAACTGGGGACAAAAATACATTGCTATGTGTGCTAGGTTGAGTTATTGGCTCCAAATTTCATCCTTCCATTCATTAACCCTCTTGCCATGGCCTTGTAATGGGAGATCTATACATCCATGTCCCTTGACTTTGAGCTTGGAATTGCTTTTGTCAGTGATAAATAGTTAGAAACTATAGTTTGCCAGTTCTATGTTTGGGCCAGAAATCTCATAGGTTTCCACTTGCAGTCTTGCACCTCTGCCATTATCATAAGAAGAATATGACCTGGCCACACTGTTGGTCACAGAAAGATAGAGAACAAATCTGTGCAGTTGAACACAACCCAGAGCAGCTGAATCCCAGCTGACACACAGGCATGTGAGTGATAATACATTATTACTGTATTAAGCCACTCGATGTTGAGATAATTTGTTATGCAGCAATAGCTGTGATTATCTTACCATGTGTAAAAAAAGAATCTTATTGAAAATAAGTATTGGATTAGTATTGGATCAGCATTTACTATTTTCAGTAAATAAAAATAAAGATACTATTCTATTGGTAAGTAACACCTTGCCACCAGGATGTTTTGATTCTTAATATTTCTAAACTTTGCCTTGATAAGCAAGATAAAGTCATGGGGTCCATAATAATTAGAAGCATGATTTTTTAAAAATCAGATTTAATCTTTTGATTCTGATGTAAAAATCTTGTGGAGTTGGATTGGTGAGGAACTGGCTGGACTCCTGAGAATTGTTTAGGTAGGGAGGCAGGGAGAGACACTCCAATGGGTTAATATATTATATGTAACACCTTTCCTTTAAAGTAGGGGTTCTTAACCAGGGGTCCATGAGCTTGAATTGAAACTCAAAACATCATTATTCTTGTGGGGACGAGTTTGTGCGGATGTGATATATTTATTAAATAATGCACAGTATAGTGTCGATTTAGTAAGGGGTCCGTCGTTTTCACCTGACTGGCAAAGGGGTCCGTAGAACAAAGAAGGTTAAGACCTCTTGCTTTAAAGATAATATACTGAAACTAAATCCAACACGGGTCCTTTTCAGGGAACTAATACTGTGAAGTTGCATGGCCTAAATGGAACTCTAACCTCATATTCACCACCGTCTATATCTTCTAGAAGCTTACAAAATTTCCAGAAACAACGCTCATGAATTAGAACTGATGTGTCCCAATCTCAAAAGATTTAAAGAAAAATCCTTATATGATCGTAGCCTAAGGTCAATATCAGACAACAAAGGGCAGTTATGGTAAAGAAATCAGAAATATTTTATTTTAAGGCATGATGATTTTCTCGCCCTTCAAAGCAGCTCAGAAATCCTACTAGATGTCCCTGACCAGTTTCCTCTGTAATCATCCTAGCATGTGAACTAAAGCTCCATTACTAGTCTGAGACTACTTCCATCTCTTCTAATTCACAATTACATTTATTCTTATTTCACATAGGAAATAGAGATTTCATGACATGACTACCCTAAATTTCTATCCTCCCATTTGTACATCTGTTAGCATCTGCACTAATCTCAAGACTTCTGCTTCTGAGACATTTCTTCTCTAAAACTTTCCTAATTTATTCATATAAGTGCTTGATTCCTGAGTTTTCAACCTTTTATTTTCCACTGACTCCTTTAGTATATAAGCATGTTTACATATCTTTTTTCCATTTGTAGATAAATTCCCACCTAGTTGTTCTCTCTAGTTATCCCCATATAATGCTCCTTTAGAGTCAGGCTTTGTCAAAGAGTAGATTAACTCTCAGTTCCTGCCTTAGTAATGTAGCTTGTATCAGACTAATTTTTCACCAGAAAAATTACAAAAGTGGAACAAAATAAACAGCAAAACTACTTGGAAACATTATAGAAGAACCAATGTAAGTAGGATCTAAGGAGTTATAATTTCAGAGCGAAGAAGGCACATACAGTTGTATCCTGCACTATTGCCAGATCTTTAAAAGGGATTATTCATCACTGTTTTACAACAAGAAAATATAGTTCCCTCAAAAAAATGCAGAAAAAAGAAAGTAAAGTTAAGGGCTGCCAAAGCAGTTAGTAGTTAATGGGGGAAAACCTAGACAAGAGGGAACTGTAAAGAAGTAAGTGAAAAACAAAATGCATATGTGGTTTCCTCTCAGGAAGTTTGCTGATTGTTAACATGAACATGCACAGGATGAGATCACAGCAAAAACAGAAAACAGTAGGTGAGATGTCAAAGAGACAAAGAAAGATTTCAGTGGTTATGTGGTGCTTGGGATCCAATAATGGCTAGAAATCAAACTTCACTGGAAATCATTCTGGTCTTTCAAAAGAAAACTCAGAAGTGCCATCAGTGTAACTACACTGATATGGACAGCCAATTTCTTAACAGAAACAATGAAAGGAAGATGATAGTTTATTTCACATAATTTAAATTCAATTTAAATAGCCAATTCCTCAGTCACACTAACCACATTTCAACTGCTCAATGATAATATGTAGCTAATGGTTTCTCAATTGGATATCACAGATATAGAACATTTTTATAATCACAGAATGGTGTATTGGATAACATTGATCCAGTGAAAATAAATAGAGAAGCAAATTAAACCCAAAAAATGAAGACAGAAAAAACTAATACAGATAGGAGCATAAATCAATGCAATAGAATATATACAATAGAAAAAATAAACAAAGGCAAAACTTGGTTCTTTGAAAAAATAAAAAATAATTAATGCGGAGCGAACGTAGCTCAAATGGTTGAGCGCCTCCTTCCCATGTATGAGTTCCCGGGTTTGATACCCAATATCTCCTAAAAACAAAAACAAACCACCACCACCAACAACAAAAACAAACACATCTCTCATTGGGGAGTGAATGTAGCTCAGTGGTTGAGTGCCTGCTTCCCATATATGAGGTCCTGGGTTCATTCCCTGGTACCTTCTGAAAAAAAAAAAAATAATAATAACACTAAGACAGATCAGAGAAAAATAATAGAAAATGCAAATTTCCAACATAAGAAATGGAATAGTGGACATCACTCACTAAAGATCATTAATGACATATGAAGGTATTAAAAGGGCATTAACAGGAACTTTGTGCCAATAAATTTAACAACTTAAAAGAAATATTCAAATTCCTTGAAAGGCACAATTTAACAACAGACACAATAATAATATAAAGCTTAAGAATCCTATATCTATGAAAGAAAATTAATCTGGTATTAGTATCTTTCCCATAAAGAAGACTCCAGATCCAGATGTTTTTAACAGTGTACTCTTCAAAATATTTAATGAAGAAGAAAAATCAGTCCTCTACAGACTTTAATTCCTCTTATATGGCCAGTATAACACTGATACCAAGACCTAACATGGAAATTTCAAATAGGAATGTAAAAGACAAATCTTTTTCATGTGTAGAAGCAAAATTATTAGAGAAAATAAGAACAAAAAGAATCTCACAATACATAGAAAAAGTAATATATCACAAGCAAGTGAGATTCATAGCAGAAAGCCAAGGTAGGTTTAATATTTGAAAATCAATTGATGTATTTCAACTAATAAATAAAAAAATCAAGGAAAATATTTTTGAATGTCTTAATTGATTCATAAAAAGCATTTGACAAAGTTCTATCCTCATTCATCATTAACATTACTAGTAAGAAAGGTCAGGAAGATGGCAGAGTAGGAAGCTACTGTAAGCAGTCTCTCTACCAGAGAAACTATTAAATAGGAAGAAACTGTCTAAATCAACTATTTAAAAACTCTGGAGACCAGTAAATCACTGTGCAGCATCCAGGGAAGAGTGGGAGGAAGAGGCTGGTAAATTGTGGTATATACCAGTGAATTACTCTCTCTGTGTGGTGTTTACCATCACCCATCACCCTCTCTCATGGCAGGCAACAATGGCGTGCAGTCCCAGGCATAGCTTGCTGGTGCCAAGGAGGGACATAAAAATCTACTTCCCCAAGATCCAGGCTGAACACAGAGTGAATGCTGATCACAGTTATTGATTAGCAACTTCAGATCACCGAAAGTCCAGCCCTGGGAGTGGCTGTTGCTCCAATGTGCCCTGGACAAAGGCCGCAGAAGAGACTTAAAGATGGTATGCTTCCTCAAGAGAGTTTCAACAACACATTTGAGCTGATGGAAGAAAGAATCAGTCAACTCAAAGACAAGACACTTGTAATGAGTCAGGCTGAGGAGAAAAAAGAAAAAAGAATTATAAAGAGCAAAAATAGCCTAAGTCACCTGTGGGACACCATCAAGCATATGGATATAAACATGATGGGAGTCCTAGATGGAGAAGAGAGAGAAAGGAGCAGAAGGAATTTAAAAGAAATAGTGACAGAAAACTTCTCAACCTGGCAAAAGATATGCATATGTACATCCAAGAAGCTCAGAAAACACCAAATAGGATAAACATGAAGAGAAATACATCCTGTCATATACTGATAAAACTGGTGAATGCATAAGACAAGGAGAGCGTTTTAAAAGCTGCAAGAAAAAAACAACTGTTTTGTAGAAGGGGTTGCCAATTCTCATCAATTATATTAAGTGCCAATTTCTCATCAGAAACTTTGGAGGCAAGAAGACAATGGGTTGAAATACTTAAAGTGCTAAGAAAATACAAGTGCCAACTAAGAATTTTATGTCTGGCAATTCTTTCTTTTAAAAATGAGGGAAAAATTAAGACATTTCAGATGAACAAAGGATAAGGAATATCATAACCACTAGTCCTGCCCTACAAGCAATGCTAAAGAGAGTTCTTCAGACTGAAAGAAAAAGCCATTAGTCAGTGGTTTAAAGAAGCATAAAGAAATAGGTATCTCTGCTAATGGTAACCATATGACAAATTATAAATATCAGTACAATTGTATTGCAATTTTTGAAATGTAATGCCACTTCTTACTTCCTAGAGATGCTAAAATGTCAAAGTATAAACATAATAATAAATCTATTGTTTTGGACATACAATGTAGGAAAAAACGTGGGGAAGGAGAAGTATAGCAACAGTATATATATTTGATATTGAATTCAACTTGGTGCCAAATCAAACGTGATTGTTATATATTTGAGGTGTTAAATTTTAACTACGTGGTAACCACAAGGAAAATAAATGAAAAATTTATCTGGAAATAAATGAGAATGGACCTAATATTAGTACAATACAATAAAATCAAATAAATATGAAAGTAGACATTGATGGAAGAATGAAGGGAGAAAGAAATTATGACTTACAAAGACTAAATAGAAAAATTGCAGAAGACAATCTTGCATTATCAGTAGTGACTTTATATGTAATTGGATTAAACTCTCCAGTCAAAGAACAGAGATTGGTAGAATGGATAAAAAGCATGAGTCAACTATACGCTGTCTCAAAGGGACACACCTTAAATTCAAAGGCATAAGTAGGATAGAAAAAATATGTTATGCAAGCAGTAACCAAAAGAGAGCTGGGGTAGCTATACTGATATCAAATAAAATAGACTTTAAGTCAAAAAACTCTTATGATGGTCATGATAAAGGGGTCAATTCAATAAGATGTAACAGTTATATGTGTACCTAAGAGCAGAGCCCCCAAAATATATGAAGCAAATACTGACAGATTTGAAGAGAGAAATAGGTTCTACATTAATAGTAGGAGACTTTCAAAATGACACCACTTTCAAAATGGATAGAACATCCTGATCAGTAAGGAAATACAAAGCTTGAACAATACTCTAAACCCACTAGACCTAGGCTCCAAGAGCTAATAAATGAATCTAGCCAAGTGGCAGGGTACAAGATCAACATCAAAAACCCAGTAGTGTTTCTATGCACAAGCAATGAACAATCAGAAGAGATCAAGAAAAAAGACCATTTACAACAGCACCTAAAATAATCTAATACCTAAGAATAAATCTAGCCAAGATATAAGGTCTTGTACACAGAAGACTACAAAACATTACTAAATGAATTCACAGAAGACCTAAATAAATAGAATGGCATTCCTTGTCATGGATTGGAAGACTAAATATGTCAATTCCATGCAAAGGAGATTCAATGCTATCCCAATAGAAATTCCAATAAACTTATTTGCAGAAATGGAAAAGGCAATCATCAAATATATATGAAAGAGTAAGGGGCCTCAGA
>JAQZBX010029397.1:0-27323 GCA_029593785.1 Cabassous unicinctus | reverse complement strand
AAAAACTCCTGCATCACATATAGGTTTGAGTAGAAGGGACTGATGGACCATGTGCAGGGATGACTTGTTTGAGTCCAACTCTGTCACTCTCAGGGACACAGATGCCAATGAAGAGCCCACTAATTAGGCATCAATCTCTGGGGCTATCCCCACTTGTATAGGACCTGGGTGTCACCAGAGCCCTTAGGGGTCCCTCAGTGTGGGGTGATATCCACTTTGGTGTTCTATGAGATCCTACTGAGATATGCATAAGTATTACCTCTGGGGTGACCTCCCGACTCTCTTTGAAGTCTCTTAGCCACGTGAACTCATTTCTCTTTACCTTTTCCCCCTTTTATTCAAAGTCTTTTTCCGAACGTGTTGCCATTTGGTACTTGGTATTAATCCCTCGTTGCCAGGGAGGCTCATCCCCAGGAGTCTTGTCCCACGTTGGGGGGAAGGTAATGCATTCAAATGCTGAGTTTGGCTTAGAGAGAGGCCACATTTGAGCAACAAGGAGGCTCTTGGGTGGTAACCCTTAGGCACCCCATAACAATAGGCTAAGTTTCAATTAGAAGAGCAAATACTCATAAGGCTAGTCCTCAATAACAAGAACCCATCAGTGGGCCATCCGTTTTTGCCAGACACTGCCTCTGCACTCTGGGGACATTTGGTGCTCCTTTAGGGAATGTAGCAGAGCTCTCCAGGGTGGGAATTCAGATTCCCTCATTGAGTAATTGTCTCCCCACCGTGACCATGCCCCATCCCTTGATCATTTGAACAATTTTGTATATCTTTCATGTATATTCAGATGGACTTACTCCCATGAATCCCCCATTCCAGACACCCCCCAATGATCCTCTGCAGACCCCCTTGTAACCTTTCTGTGATCCAAACCTTCCTTGAATATGAAGCCAATATAATAACAAAATACAATTAATAGGAAAAAGAAATAATAATGATAATTTTAAATGCAAGAAATAAGTACAAGGAGACTCAGAAGAAGAAAAAAAGGAAACTAAACTAATAATAAAATATCATTAGCGAATTGGGACCTTTGAAAAAATGGGAAAAAAAACAAAAACAAATAAAATCCTTTTTTTTAAAAGAAATTATTCTTTTTTCCTTTTATCATTGTAATATCGGATGTCCAGTGTATCGTGAAACCTTCCCCATCTCATTCCCCAGTGTCTCCCAAAATCATAGTTATTTTCCCAAAATTTTCCAAGGTACTCTTGCACATCATTTGTTAAAGTATTCCCCAGGCACTTGATATATTTCATGTTATTTTTTCATGGCATTTAAAAAATGTGGGTTGTGTTCAGGTCAGAATACAACTTATTTTATATTGACTTTGCTTCTGGCCACTCTAACACTATAAATTTATAAATTATGAATTATTTCAAAATTTATTTATAGATTATAGGATTTTCAACATGTATATCATATAATATGTCTCTATATATATTCTTATTTTGTTGTTTCCAATTTTAAAACTTTTTATTGTTTTGGTTGCCTGTAGAGATCTCAGTATTATATTGAATAAAAATGTTAAAATAGGTCTTGTCATCCTGACCTCACAGGGAAAACATTTATTTTTCATAATTTACAGTGTTGTTTATTTTAGATTTCTTACAGATTCCTTTTTTTTTTTTATTAGCAAAGTTCTCTCCTGTTGTTTTGGTTTTTGCTTTTTGGTGAGTTGATGATGAATTTATTCAGTGTGTTTTTTTCTTTATTTTATAAAATGAAAATGTGATAGAGCTCTTTTAATATTTTAATATGGCGACTTGCATTTTTTGAATTTTCTAATATTGAACCAAAAATGTTTTCTGAGTAAACTAATTTGACTAATTTGGATGTGGTATAATATACTGTCTTTTTTATTTAGTTCAATGTGCCAATTTATTTAGGACTTTAAAATCTATGCTCTAGGATGAAATTGTTCTATAATTTTATCTTTTTGTAATTCTTTGCTAGTTTTGGGTATCAAAATTGTGCTGTTCTCTTAAAATGTGTTAGGAAGTATATCTTATTTAATTCAGTGAAAAAGTCTTCTGAAAATTCGAGTTCACTGGTCAATAGGAAAATTTTGAATTGCATAGAAAAGTTTTCACTTATGGATTCACTTTCTTTAATAGTGGTAGGAAAAGTATGATCTTAATTTCTTCATTCAGTATTATTAAGTTTTATATTTTTATTGGAATTTATCCATTATAGTTACATTTTCAAAGTTAATGATACAACATTGTTTGTTATACTCTTTAAATTTGGCATAGTATCTATAGTGATAGTATTGTTCACGGGCAGAATATTAGTTATTTTTGCTTTCTCCCTCTTTTCCTTGATCAGACTTATGATATTTTCCAAAAGAATTTGGGGAAAAATGTAGATTTGGCCAGCATTGCAGTTGTGTTCTCTGGGTATAGATGCTGAGACAAAGTTTGTCATGAAGAACATATTTTAGGGATACAGAGCTGTGGGAGAAAAGATAAGGATACAGTTTGGGACAGAGAGATAAATCAAACTGTGGTGCACCGACCAATACTTGGCCTATTCCATGGAAAGCTTTGTCATGTATATGATCCTTCAGAGTTGTGACCCTAGGGCCAGGTCTTCATACTTTTACCTTAATCAGTCATCTGGGCATGGTGGCTCTCTAAAGCTGAGGTCTCCTGTGAAGGAGTTAACAACTGGGACAACATATCCTTCCTTGAAGCAGAATTTGTATAGTGCAACTCTGCCCACCACAGCTAGGTGCAGAGAATCAACAAATCTCTTAAAACCTGGTGAGGCTGAATACTGGTAGAATTACCATAGACAGTTATTTGGTAATACACATCTAAATAAAAGTATACCTTAGGTCCCAGGAATTCTGCTTCTGAGAATTAACTTTACAGACATTTTGACCAACAGATATAAAGAAATGTGCATTTGAATATTTTGATGTGTTATTTTTAACAGCAAAAGACTGGAGACTTCTAAATGCCCCTTAATATTAATATAAGTTTGGCTAATAAATTATAGCACATTGAAACAATCATACCATGCAACCATTAAAAATATTAGGTCATTTTTATATATACTTAAATGGGAGAGTCTCCAAAATAGAGTGCTTCAGAAAAATTGAGTAAGAATAACATAGCAGTAACAATTGGTAAATGAATATCTAAAAACACCAAATGTAAATATAATATTATATACATATGTATGCATATTTTTATATATGAGTATTTGTCAGTCCACATACAAAGAGAAAAAGAGAGACACAGATACTTTAGTGACCATAAAATTTGGAGGCCATGCCAACCTTTTTGAGTCACTGATTTCAGCATTAAAACCATTTATGATTAGGAGCAGATGTAGCTCAAGGGCTTGAGCACTTGCTTCCCACATATATAGTCCACATTTGATTCCCAGTACCTCTTAAAAAACAAACAAACAAACAAACAAAGCAAATGAAAAGTAAAACAACTTGTGGGAGCCAGTGTAGCTTAGTGGTTGAGTACTGGCTTCCCACATACAAGGCCCTGGGTTCAATCCCCAGGCCCGGTAACAAAAAAAAAAAGAAAAGAAAAAATATTTAAGATTAGATAATACATTTACCTAATATGATCAAAAGATAAGGCAAAAATTCCTGCCAAGCAATTTTTTTTACCTGAAAAAATCTCCCACTTTCTTTTTGATGTTCAAAAATTAACAAAGCATTTACATGCTCATCCACAGATACACACATATACTTTCTGTACATAAATGGTATCCAGTTACCAATTTTTTTGTGCTATGAGGATCTTTCCCCATTTCAGAACTGCAGTCCTGGCCAACACCTGGATTGCAGACTGGTGAGACCCGGGAAAACCCTGAGAAAATGGCTAAGCTGTGCCCAGACTTCTGTCTTACAGAAACTGTGCAAAAAGTTGTGTTTATTTAAACTGCTAGATTTGTGCTAATTTCTTATAGGATGTAGAAACTAATATACCAGGAGACCCAGAAATGTGATGGCTTTAAGTGGGGCCCAGTATAGAAAAGCAATCTAAGACTGGTTGAAGTTTCAGATATTTTAGTGGTGGGGAAAGATGCAGTGTGAAGCTCATGGTAATCTCAGTGGGAGAATAACAATGAAAGTCCCTGGGATTCTGGAGCAAGGTCATGCTGTCTGCAAGAGAGAGTCAAATGCCCGTTGATAGACTTCTCCTGGTGTGGTATAGGAAGAGAGTCTGGTAAGGCTTAGTCAGATTGTCAGGGGTCCAGGGAAAGCATAAGTCAATCTAACTGGCTAATATTTGGGTGCAGTGGAACAAACAGAGTGGTCAACCCTCAATAGTTTTACAGTCACACATGATTCCAATATGTATTTGTTATCTTTAAGAAGATATGCATGCCAAAATTTTATTATTAATTATTTAATATAAACCTGGAACATTGATATATGTATATATGAAAGAAAACACAAATTAATTTCAATTAAGGAAATCAATGTTTTCCAAGGACAATGATGACTATTTCAACTTAAATGAAAAAAAAAGCAAGAATCCATTTTCTGCATATATATAGTCTGTATAGATTAACACTCACACACATAAATATATACTTAGAAAAGAAAAAATAATATAACAAATGTTAACCTCAATTATTCCTAAATAGTTGCATTTTAGCTCATTTTATTTTAATTTGTGTTTTATTTTACTTATAGTTTGTAAGTCAATTTGTATATTTTCTACCATTAAATATTTAAAGAAATAAAGTAGACTTGATGAGGATTTGTTACCAGTGATTTAGAAAAAATTACATTCTTCCAAAATGGCACATAGGAGAACATTTCATCTTATTTCTGGGTTTGTAAATCCAAAAAGAAACTCTTCAGTAAAGAGCCTCTAGGGTCTAAATCCCTGAGTTCATGGAGGCATACATAAACCCTAGATTTTGAACATAGAAGCCAGCTTCTAACTCTCTCTCTCTCCATTTTCTAAGTTTTCTTGGTACTAGGAAAGAAAACTCATATTTCTGAGACATAGTTTTAAATGTAATATGGACTCCTTGTATATGTATGAGCATTTCAATATTATAAATTGCTTGAATCTTGAGTGGGAACTTTCCTGGAGATTTATATAACACTAGCAGGATCTTCAGGTGAGTTGGCTTCAGGTGACATATTATCTCTCACTTGCATGGGAGAGATTGGGGATCTGCACTACTTGAACCAGGGAACTCATTGGATAGTCCAAATACCATAATATGTATTATGTTCATATGTCAATTTACCAAAGGTTTTGGTTGTTAAGCTCTACTTCCTCCCTCCTTCCCTGGTCCTGATTTCTGCTGTGAGAATATCAACCATTTCCTAGTATAGTACAGCCATTTATAAAATTTAAAAATAAAATAATAAAGTCTGAGAACATCCTCAACACCTCAAAATCTTGTTGAGAGAATATGAAACTAATATGCATAAAGTAATAGTGACCACAGCATATCATGAAATTTTACTTTCCTGATAATATCTGTAGGTATGCAAATAATGTGGAATATCACTTGAGAGAAAAGGAAAAGCTTTTTCTAATATTGGTTTTGATCTAATGCAAATTACTAAAATAATATATTACAGGTGAGCAAAATGAAAAATCAAATAAGCCAAGTAAAAAATAAACATTCGTTGTTCATGATAGACTGAGAATATTGGATATACTGAAGAAGGTTGAACACTGGGGAATAACTAAGGTAAGGCTTTAGATAAAACCAAGCAGTAATAATTATATTTGAAAGATTAGGTAATAGGGAACAATTGAAATCTTCAGAGCCATAGATTGTAATAACTGCAGCAGTTGAGGGATGAAGTTAATGATTTCACAGTGTACAGCAGGAATATTTCAGTGAGTTTATCTGAGTAATGGTTGCAGTTTGATGTCTCTTCCACAGGCATTAATTTGAGATGAGGAAAGGAGAACCAAAGTGGGCCAGATATTGATTAGAAAACAAAGGAGAGAATCTGAAAAATGTATTCAAGGGCAGCAGTGACTGCCCTTTAGTAATTAAGATAAAGGGGTTCAAAAGGAGATTCAGGAAAGAAAGGTGAACCTCCTCTTTGTTCCAAACTGCTTGACAATTATGTCTAGTTTGTTTCTTTCTCTGTCTCATAGAGATTTTATATTCATATAGTGGTTTAAAAAATCATAATGATCAGTCCTAGCATTAAAAATTAAAATACTGAGACTGCATTTCCTGTACTCTACAACTGTCAGACTCTGAACTATGTATTTTAGCATAATTTTCTAGTTTAATCCTTGCATACCTATTAGCTATGTATTACCTCATATTATTATTTTTATCATTTTACATATAATGAAGTTGAGACTTAGAAAATTTGAGTAACTTACCAAATATAACACAGTGTTATAGTTGGGGAGTTTGATGTAATTATGAATTCCAAAAATATAATTGGATCATGCTTGTAAACTGATCTGTTAATCTGGGCATGATTAAGTTATGATTAGGGCATTGACTGGGCCACATCAGTAGGGCATTGAGGCCACCCCTTGGTGGGTGGGGAATTGAATATAAAGGCAAGGCAAAGAACAGAGTAGAAACAGTTTTTGAGAAGCAGATTTGATGTTGGAAAGAAGGCCCCAGGAGAAGAGAAGCGAGCCATTTGTCTGATTGTCTACAGCTGACCTTGTGGAGGAAACAGGAGCTAAGCCCAGAGAGAAACACAGCCCCGGGAAGAGAGGAACCCAAGAAGCCTGAACCCTGGCAAACATCGGCAGTTGTCTTGCTCTAACGCGTGGCAATGGACTGTGGTGAGAGAAGAAACTTAACGCTTTATGGCCTGGTATCTGTGGACTTCTACCCCAAATAAATACCCTTTATAAAGACCAACACATTTTTGGTATTTCACATTAGCACCCCTTTGGCTGACTAATACACACCCCAAATAGCAAAACCTGAAATTGAAATTAAATTTATTTCTAAATCCGTGCTTCTTTCATTATGTTGTTCTTTTATCAGCTATTTTTTACACTCCTGACCATTCTCTTTTCCTCATGCCAGAAAGACTCATGAAAGTCAAAAAAGGCATTTAGCTTTGAAAAAAGATAATACTTCCTTTCTCCCCTGACCTGTTCAGAATAAACAAGATGGGGTCTTTGTCTACAGGATTTGCACTAAGAATCTTTTATTAATCTGAAATTTTCAGCAACATACTTCCTAATGGCTCAATTTTTTTTGTATTCATAATTGTCCAAACAGAGACTATTATGGTTATAAACTACATGTAAATATATGATCTTTTTGCTTTCTCAAAATGACATATACAAATATAACAAGGATTGAATGACTCATATCAAGATAATCACATATATAGCTTTAATCAATACCCCTCTTTAATACCTAAAGAGGCCGCATCCAGATATCATTCTATAACCATTGGTTAGCTTGCTTGGGGGAATATAGATTGCTGGGGCAAAAAGCATTTTCAGTTACCCTGCAGTTCAGAGATTGTACAGTCATATAATAGGATAGTTGTTTAATGTTATAATATGGTTAGTAAAGTTGCCAAATTAAAAGATAACAATAGAAATTTAAAAGATAATGATCAAGGGTTCTTGGTGAGTTGAGAACATTAGGTGACTCTAAGAAGGCACTAAAGTGGAAATGAAAACATATGAGTAAAAATGATCTACATGTCAGAAAATGAAACTTCATTATATTACCATGATGCTACATTATTTTTGAACAATAAGGCAATTATTAAGCATCAGGAGAAAAGAATCAAAGAAAAACTTGAAGAGAGATAAGGCCTTCTTTCCTTCAACTCCCTAATATTTTTCAAAACTCACAAATTCCTGTGAGGTGGCTAAAAAGATGCCTTCCCAGGGAAAGTTTACCTCTGTTGATCTTTCCTCTGGATGTCATAACTCTATCATTTTTATTTCCTCTAAAGTTTTACCAGATCTTTCCACATGCTTTTTAGCACTCAATTGACATTCACTGTTTTATTAAGGCTTAAAGAACATCAACCTTCAGAATGATACAACTGTGAAAACCACATTTTCTACAACACCGTAGAAAACTATTTCCCTCAAGGAAACTCCTTAATTCAAGTTCTGCTTCTTAGGATAACCTTCCTGGCTTCAAAATCTAGCTCACCGCTGACTAGCTAAGCAACATCAAACAAATTCCTTAATTTATAAATATGTTCATTTCCTTAGGTGAAACATGGGGAACTTGTGTTATAGTTCATGATGTTTTACAGAGACCTAAATTAAGCAATGTATTTTACTGTTTAAGCACAAAGTCTGACACATGGTAAATATTTTATTTAAGTGTTTTTGCATCATTAATATTTTTATTATTCTTATTGTTATTATACCAGATTTTCTCCAAAAACAATCATGATTTTAACTGAAGGAAATCAGAAAGCTGGAGCCACATTCATCCTCTTGGGCTTCTCAGAGGATGCCAACCCCCAAGTGCCCCTCTTTGGTATTATTGACCATCTATACAGTCACTGTGGTGGGGAACTTGGGCATGATCATGATTATCAAGATCAATCCCAAAGTCCACACCCCCCATGTACTTTTTTCTCAGCCAGTTGTCCTTTGTGGATTTCTGTTATTCCACTATAGTTACAACCAAATTCTTGGAGGACTTGGTTGTGAATGACAACCCTCTCCTTCACTGGGTGCATCAGGCAGTTCTTCTTGGATGGTGTTTTTGCAGTGACAGAAGCATTCATGTTGGCAGTGATGGCCTTTGACCAATTTGTGGCATTCTGTAATCCTCTGTCTACACAGTAGTCATGTCCCAAAAGCTCTGTGCATCCTAAGTAGCTGGACCCTACACATCGGACATAGTCTCTTCCCTGATGCTGACCTCTTTTCTCCTAGAATTATCTTTCTGTGGGTCTAATATCATAAACAATTTTTGTCTGTGACAGAGTCATTGTCTCTGTCTCCTTCTCAGAACCCTACATCAGTCAAATGCTTTTTTTTGTCATTGCCATATTGGATGAAGTCAGTAGTCTTGTAATCATCCTCACATCTTATATTTTCATTTTTCTTCATTGTAATAAGAATGTCTTCTGCTGCTGGGTGCCAAAAAGCTTTCTCCATCTTTGCCTCCCACCTGACAGCCATCACCATTTTCCATGGGATTGTCTTGCTCCTGTATTGTGTACCCAATTCCAAAAACTCAGGGCTCATTGTCAAAGTAGGTTCTGTATTTTATGCAGTGTTGATCCCCATGCTGAACCATTTGATCTACAGCCTCAGGATCAAAGATTTAAAGAAACTATCAGGAAGTTAATAAATCATGCAATAAAAATTTGTTGATGATTTATTTTTTTCCAAAGGAATCTGATTTATGTCCAGGATTATTCAATGTTGCTAATAAAGATGATGATTCAAATTATGTTATTCAATTCATCCATCCAGATTTTTAAATGTATTGTAATTGACCAGTTATCTGATCATTTAATTTCTATTCAGTTCAATATTTAATAAAATAACTTTGATCCATATATGAAATGAAATAAGTGTAGTGGATTGAATAGAGTATCCCCCAAAATATCATCTCCACCAGAGCATCAGATGGTGACCTTTTTATAAAATAGGGTCTTTGCAGATGTAATTAAGGTAAGGATCCAGATGAGATCACAGTGGATCATTATGACAGGCAGAAAGGGACCCACAGAGACACACAGGGAAGAAGACCATGAGGAGACAGAGGCAGAGACTGGAGTTATGCTGCCACAAACCAAGAAACATTAGGAGCAAGCAGAAGGCAGAAGAGGCAAAGAGGATTCACTCTTATAGTCCTTGGAGACAGTGCAGCCCTGCTGGCACCTTTGTTTCAGACTTTGGCCTCCAAAACTGTGAAAGAATAAGTTTCTATTGTTTTAAGTCAAAAAGTGTGTGATAATTTGTGGCTGCCCTAGAAAACTAATAAAGCATGTAAATACAGCAAACCCAAATCCTTTAGCTCATATATTATTGGCATGGTAAATGAAGCTTTTAAACATTTTTTCATAGCATTTAAGCAATGAGAACGTCTGGGCTATTTCTGGACTCCCAGATATATCCCTTTTATCTATATGTCTATCCATATGCTAGGACCACATGGTTTTGAATACTGATTACTGATTTAAGAAGTTTCTGTTATATTACTGTAGTGATCAGCTGGTAATTGGATAGATGTTTCCTTAAATGCCTGGGACCAGGAAAAGAAAAATGTCCCAACCTTGGCAGATGAGTTTTCATTCCATGCCTTCAGCCCTGTTGATGCAGCCCTCCAACACTCAGCCGGGCTTGTGCTGAGCCTGATGGTCAGCCAGAGATGAAAGACCAGGGCACTCTCAGGTCTTTCCTGGGCATGCATCCAGACTTGGGCATGTGTATGGTCTCCTATATTCCTAGAAACATATCTGAGCTTCTCAAAGCATCTCATTCCCCTCAACTTTTCTCCCAAGTTTTTTATTAATCTGCTGTTTGTCCCAACTGTAATCCATTTCCATAGGCAGTAGCAACTAATACATTTGCCTTCAAATGTTTTCTGACAAGTGTTCCTTGTGTAGCCACCTCAGCACTGCAAAAGTCCTGAGAGAGATGGCATAAAGGAAAGCCCTTTGATCCAGTTCCCCAGGGAGTCATGAGACTAGTCAAAACAAACAGCTACCATTCTTTGAAAATGAGGTCCATTCTGCTCCCTCTGGTACCAATGCCTGTACCAGAACATGGGCTATTGTCTTCTAAGTCACTACCAAGCTCCCGAGTGGGAAATACAAGTGCAAGCTAAAAGAGCACAAAGCACTCTATTCTTTCTGACATTCAGCTGTTTTTTCCTAATAAAGCATTCCTCTCCTTGCTACAAGATTTTGATTAGCTTTCAGAGTGGCAAATAAAGTTGATTTTGACATTTTTTTTACTCTTTGCTTTTGAAGTTCTTTACCATTTTTGCTGACATCACTCTTTGAGAAGGAACAATGCAAAAGCAAGAAAATTTTTAAAAAATTCAACAAAGGTTGACAAATATTTTATGTAGGCAAAAAACATATAAAAGATAGATTATAGGAGTCTCTGAGGAAGAAAACTAAAATAAGACATTAAGAAAATGATTCAGGGAACTGGAGTAACCAGAAAATACTTGTGGTTTCAGGTCTCCTGACAGTACTATCAATTGAGAGAACCCTATCTGAAACTCAAGGACAAGGGAGCTTAGGTGATGCAGCCCACTAATATCAGCCTTCTAGAAAACATAATGAGAGGAACAAGAGGAGAAAGTGGACATGGAGAGGCAAATGTGAAATAATAAGTGATAATATGCATAATATGTATTCAACAATGTGTTGAATTTATGGGAGAATCAGCAAAATCTATTGTTTTATTCTTCTCATTGTTTACTACCCTGCTAAATATACAATACAGAAGTTCTTAAACAAATACTGCTTCTCTCCATCTAGGAAAATCATTGTGATTATTCTGAAATTTCCTTTTAAAAAAATCAATTAGGAGTGGTTCTCACACTTTAATAATTATAAATATCACCCAAATTCCTTCTTTAATGGAGATATTATTGGGTCTCATTGCTAGAAAATCTGATTTAGGAAATCTTATTTGTACCTGGGAATTGTCATAACTCAGAATTCCAGTCAGTTCTGGTATAGGTGATGCAGAGACTACCAATTGAGAAAACCTGCTTTAGCTAGGTTTTATTAATTCCAGAGGGCATTTTAATGATATACAAAGAAACCTGGTAGTCAATTCCATGTTTCAAATTTTCTGTGTAGTTTCAAGAATCTTCTATTCTTTAAAGATGGTATAAGATACCTGGCATTTGACTTAATTACTTGTTCTGAAGCTTGTGAGGAATAAATTGCTAGTGATGCTCCTGAGTTTGAGTCCCAAAGCTATAAAGTTAGGTATAAGATCCATGAAGTCCCAGTTGCACTCAACTTATAGAGAAACAGGAGGTGGTGGCCTGTTCTCTGTAGTGGGTGAGTTGCTTCAGATTTTCTTAGAAAAAGTGAAAATATAGTAACTCAGGTCTTTAATTTTTCTTTTTATGTTAAGTCAATGTAACTGCTTTCCAATTCGGGACTCAATCATGTTAAATAAAAAGTTGATACTCTGGAAATAATTGACTTTATTCTCCATTAATAAGTATTTCATAAAGAATAGAATAAACTTGCCAACTGGAAATGGATATTTATCCATATCCTATTTATAGACATCTTAAATGGGTGTATATAAACTTTCATAAGAATTGACATGGTGTGCTATTATTCATATACAAAGATAACTTTCTGGTTAATGTTGCTAGAATTCTTATCTGATAACTCTTGGGATTCCTAAGATATATATTTATATACAACATGCTTGGGCTATAATAGAAGCTAAGCCCTGGGCCATAAACCCTAATAAAAGAGATATCTCCATGGACAGGTCAAAAAGAGCCATTGCCTTCCTTAGTTAGCATCAACCCCACAGCAACTGAGCTATTCAATGAAGGAAGTAGCCTTTATGTAATAAAATGTGCTGGTTTACTATTCTTTCTTCATATGTTCTAACATCTTATTTTGTTTTTAGAATAAAAAATATATTCTCTTAAATATTTTAATTGATTCAAGTATATAGGCAAACACAGGAGCAGTATATTTTGCTTTTGGAGTAAATGATCCACATTTTTTCTCAGAATCCTTCACAAGTTTATGTATTTCTGTACAAACATTTGCTCAGTATAATTTTTGAATATATGCTAATGATACACGGAAACAAGGGGAAAGATAACATGTGTACAAATATTACTCTTATACATTACAATTAAGTATTTTCTTTGATGAAAATTAAGTGCAATGGAAATTCAAAGATGTTTTAGAGAATCAGCTTGGTTTGATATATACATAGACATTATTTGGATGAGGCATGATCTTCATAGAGAAAACTAGCTTCAATATCTTTTTCTTCTTTTTTTTCCCCCTCTACAGACAGTCATAACCTATTTGCCACTGACCCCCATAAATCTTCTCTTTGGCAAGAAAAACTCTGTCCCATCCTCTTCCATTAAAGGAATTGGAGTACTGGCTAAAAGACATATGAGTGTGGAGACCACCTTTACCCTCTTAGGTTTCACAGATTACCCAGAGCTTCAGATTCCTCTCTTTCTGATGTTTCTGTCCATGTATATTATCACTGTGGTAGGAAATGTTGGGATGATAGCAATTATCAAGATTAACTCCAAATTTCACACACCATGTACTTTTTCTTTAGTCACCTTTCTTTTCTGCTTGAGAACTTGGTCATGGCAGATAAAAGCATCTTCTCTTTTAGCTGCATGCTGCATTACTTCCTGTTCTGCACTGCTGTGGTAATTGAGTCCTTACTGTTGGCTGTGATGGCCTATGACTACTTTGTGGCCATCTGTAACCCTCTGCTTTATATGGTGGCTATGTCACAGTGACTCTGTGCCCTGCTGGTGACTGGGTCATATCTCTGGGGTATGTTTGGCCCCTTGGGGCTCCTTTCTATGCTCTCCATCTAAACTATTATGGACACAATATAATCAACCACTTTTTTGTGTGAATATACTGCTCTTATTGTTGTCTCAGACTCCAATATACATATTCCCCACCTGCTGCTTTTTGGCTTTGCCACCTTCAATGAGGTGAGCACTCTACTGATCATACTCACTTCATACATCTTTATTTTTGTGACTGTACTGAAAATCCATTTTGCTAGTGGATGTCACAAAACCTTCTCCACCTGTGTCTCCCACTTGACTGACATCACCATACTTTCCTTCTACTGTGTGCCCAACTCCAAAAACTCTCAGCAAACAGTCAAAGTGGCCTCTGTATTTTATACAGTGGTCAATCCCATGCTGAACCTCCTGATCTACAGCCTGAGGAACAAAGATGTGAAGGATGCCTTCTGAAAATTAATAGATATGAAAGTCCTATTTCACTGATCCAACCTCAAAAGTTGTTTTCCATCCCAGTGAGCAACTGGGCAAGAGCCTAAACTACTTCTAAAACATACAGCATGATATTTTTATAGATAATTGTGATTTTAATAGATTGTGAACTGAGAAGTTCAAATCCATTGACAATGCTAAAGAAGTTTAATTCTGAGATACATTACATAGGATTTTGATCTATAAAGCATCTATTTCTTCAAATTCTTTAAAAAGAAACAAAAATACTATAAATAACGGCTGGTAAAGGTAAATTTTGTTATAAATAATAACATACTTTACTTCAATGTTTTCTACATGACAGGCACTGACATAAATTTTGACAAACTTTATCATATTTAAGACCCAAAGTGATACATGAGGTCAGGTAATGTTAATATTCTGTTTTAATAAGAGGAATCAAAACCTCTGAGGGGTTAAATGCATTGCCCAGAGTTTACATATAGTGAATTACAAAATGAAGTCTCAGAGAAGGATATATTCTAAAAGTCCATTTCTTAATTCAAGTTAGCCTCAAGTCTGGTGTATTTATACAAACACTTAATTCTACATGATGTACTCAGTGACTGCATAAGCTTGAAGAGTGTTTGAAAGAACAGGAATGACTGCTAATGCAGAAAGTAGGAGCTGAGGTCCACTTTCCAGAAGGAGAAGTGCTTTCCCCAAGACTAGAAGACAGAATAAAATTTAGTTCAGGTGATTGGGGAATCTTGAAGGCAGGGACAACAGCAAGTGCAGATTACCACACAGTAAAACATCACTGTGATTTCATGAACTTCTTTGTGGGTGAAGTTGGTAGAAATAGGGAATTGCAATTTGGGTAGTAGAAAAGTGAGTATAATCTGGGCTGCAGTAATAGGCAGGGCTTTCTCTCCTGCCTATTGTTCATGAAGCTCTGGTGTGCACTTTTATTCTTCATGGATATTATCAATATTATTATTATTATTAGGAATTTCTATGTGTCAGTCACTACACTAAATGGTTTATGAGCATTTTCCCATTATTTAGTCCTTACAAAGTCTATATTTGTATTCACAAATAAGAATCCTGAAGTTTAAAAGATTGCCCCAGGTTCCATAGTTACACCATTTGAATTTAAATTCAAACACAGATCCATTGGACAACAAAGTCTGCACTCCTAATAACAGTGACAATTGGACTTTACTGAGTCATGGAACTTAGATTTCCTTACCTTTGGATGGGGAAAGTAATGATTCATGGGCTTTTTGTGAATATAGAATGAGATAATCTATATAAAAATTCCCGTATAATATCTAACAGGTATAATTTACTTTCTGAAGTAGATAACAATTTGTCCAAACAAAATAGGTACCTAGTGAACATTTGTAGTATTAAATTGATGATGTCAATGTCTCCCTGAAAAGCCTCCTTCAACAATGTCTGGAGAAGTATATGCATTAATTAATATCCATTCAGAATTTTAGCTGTAGTGTGACTGAATCCATGGCAGACAGAGAAGGGCTCAATGATATTTTTCAGGATTTCTGAGCAACATGTGTGGACTCTTGGCCAGTATATGCAAACATTAGTCCATAAACTGGTACAGGTCCATGAAATTGTAGCTATCTCTAGTAGAATTTAAAAAATGATGATAATAGAATAATGATGACTTTTTCATAAAATTAATTAGGGAAATGCACATAATTTGACATTGTTTTTCATTTCATGATATTGAAATATTTGTTCTCATATAAAATAATTATGTCAGTAGAAGGGAGTTTTGTGTACTTTGGCATGTGTATGTGTTTAACCAATTTATTCATTTTAATTCTATTTTAGAATCTTTACTTGGCTAAACAATGAGTTGGTAGCTCTTTGTTGTTAACTAAAATTATTTTGAAAGTGAATTGCTTTAAATTCCAAAAGCTGGACACCAGACTTCTAATAAAGCTGTATCATGAAGTCTAGAATATTTTATGTAACACAATGCCTTGTCCTCTTGTTCTCAAGGTCTTAACAAATACACTTAATTCTGTTTCATCTGAGGATTCCTTTAAATGGACCTGTTTAAACTGTCACTCACAGAGTCAATATATTCTATGACTGAGTGTGCTGTTTTCTCTCTTAACTGAACACATGGGATAGAGTTAATTAAAGGAAAATTTTGACTCATCATAGGAAAGGGCTTTCTGATTTGTTAATGCATATCACAATAGGTGACTTGCCTTTAAAGTTACTTGTTTCACTTGCCCCTGGTGATTTTCAAACATGTGGAAGAAACATTAGATCATTTTGGGGAGACACAGGTGGGTATGCTATATGGTAAAAGGAGAAATAATTTTTTGATACCTTCACTCTTTACCATCCTGAGGTTCTGTGAATTCTATGAATGGGTGTTCTATCACTTGAGACAGTCAAATACTTATGTTGAGAAATATAAAGGACAAGAACAATTATACCTATTGTGTAGATGATGACACAAAGGTTTATGGAAATTGTAATTTCGACAAGGTCATATAACTAGAAATTACAGATTTAAGGCAGGAACCTAACTCCTTGAGCCCAGATCAAGTGCCTTTTCACTATATTATATTTGAAGCTGTCAGTATAAAAGGTCATAGAAATTAATTTTGTCCTTCAGAAAGGACAACTGATGGGTTCATTTCAATATACCTATATTATGCCCAGATTGAATTTATTCAAAAGCCTACAATCCTAGTGTTACTGGGTCTGATAATGTCCCCAAGTTATCCCTTCTCTAATTCCAAGCTATTAGGACCAGAATGAATGTATTAAAACATTAGATGGGGATATTGAGGAATCATACATCAAAATGTCTGTACTAAATTTCATGTGAAAGAATAAACAATTACAAAATCCAGGAAATCCCTACAAGTTAAAGCAAATTAGAGCAAGAAGTCTAACCTTTACATGAATTTAAATAAATTATAAAGTTCTTAATATTAAAACTGTCATATTGGGGCAAACAGGTAACCATATGGGAAAAAAAAGATAAAATTAGATCTCTTCTTTATTTCACATACTAGATAAGTGTTCTAGAAAATGAAGTTTAAAATTAAAATGAAGAAAATTTAGCAAAACTCCACTGCAAAAACAACAGAAAAGAAGTTCAAATGACAAATGAATAATTGAGGAAAAATCATCATGCATTACACATAGAGAAAAATCAACTATCATATAGAAAAGTAGACATTTGATTAGCTCTCATGAAAAGAATACATATAGGTTTATGTATATGAAAAGTTTCTAAATCTCATTTATAGTTAGAAAAGCAAATTAAAACTGCCCTCAGATATCATTTCTCCCTATATACAATTGGTAGAAATACAAAAGTTTAATGACTAATCCTGTAAGTGAATCTGTGGGGAAAAAGACATTATTGTACTTTGAGGACAAGATTGTAACAAGCTACAATCCCTACAGATGGTGACTTTAAACACTAAGCAAAATTAAACATGCATTTATCAGTTTTAAAATCAATCACAAATCTAAGAATCCACTCTAAAGGTAGAGTAGCAAAAATGTAAAATAACATATTAACAATCCTTACTTATGATAACAACAGAAGAGATAAAATTCATATGAAAATTGTTGAATAATCTATGTGCCACAATTAAGTACCATATAACTGTAATTAAAGAAAGAGGATGATTTCTAAATATTGCTATGGCCTGATCTCCACCATGCATTAAGTGAAAACAGACAAGATGCAGAAAAGGGTTTATAGTATGTCAAATTGTATGAAAGAAGATGAAAAGGTAAATCAAGACCTAAACAAAATGGGAAATTAAGAAAGAAACTTCTGGAAAATACCCTATAATATAGTTTTGCTTTTGGAAAAAGGTGATGTTTCACATAGCCTAAAAAATAGATTTGTATTTAAAGAAAACAAAAACAATTTCTACCATTTGAAAACAAATCAAAATAAATTAACCTGTCTATAACATTGTAAACATGCCCATGTAGGGTAAACTATTTTACAGTATTATGCCAGTATGTCACTCTTACATAATAATTATTTTATTATAAAGTAAATAATATATAAATGGCATTGAAACCAAAATTTTTTGTCTAAGAGATGAGTTACAGCTGTAATGTGGTGGCTTGGAGCTATGTGCCCCAGAAAAACATATTCTCAATCTTAATACATTCCTGTGGGTATGAACCCAACCCAAATAGAATCTTTTGACAGATTAACTTCAGGAAAGGTGTGTGGTTTAACTGAATTAGGATGGGTCTTAATCTTATTACTCTTTCCAGAAAAGGCCAAAGAGAGAGAAGCCACAGGAGAAGCAAGAAGCTGGAAGTCAGTAAAGCTCAATGTATTTGCATAACTTGCTCCCTCACTGTGTTCTCGCATAACCTCCCTAATTAAAAATGACAACTCTAGTTAATCTCTTCAGTGCTCCTTATTACTGGAAAATAATTGTATATTTGTTTTGGTTATTTTTTAATTTTCCTATTAAATGTGAATTTGAAAAAGGAAGGAACTTTGTTTCTCTTTTCCCCCAAAACCTGAGATAGTGCCTAGCTCATGTTACACCTATTATAAATATTTGGATATTGAATGAATGAATTAATAAATGAATGCTTGTGTAACCTCATTATGTACTCAACCTCCTTTCTCTGTATCCCATACCAGAAAGCAATTTTCATGAAATACTTACTGTTTTAATACTGATTAATTAATGCATACCTTTCCAATATTCTATGTTCAATGATGTTGATAATTACTATGAAGAGATTATATTTCTTCAAGAGAAAAGTTTGAATGCGATTCATTTTTACAATTTTTCTCATATTAATAGCATGTCTTTGCATATAATGGGTATGCAAAAATAATTGCTGATTAATGGACACATTATAACTTTCATTTTTGCATAATTGGATTTTTTTTAAAAATTTATTCCAGAAACATATTTACAGCCTAAAATAAAAATATGGGATGCTTCATGAATTTGCATATTATTCTTTTGCAAGGACCATGCTAATTATTCTCTGTATCACTGCAATTTTAGTATATGTGCTGCTGAAATGAACACCACAATAAAATTTTTGTAAAGCTGCTTTTTGCCAGACTTTTGCTAAAGGAAAATATTTGGGATATTGGTCTCCACATGTAAGCAATTTCATCAGGCTGTATTTAATGTTTAAATTTCAATATTTCTATTTTAATCAACCTGACTAGATATAGGAAATCAAGCCAAATGGACATTTTGTTTTATTTTGTTTTGTTTTGACTGCCTAGTTTCAATAACCACCTTTTCTAAAACTACCCTGATTGTTCTTTGTTCTTTGAAGTATCTCCTCTCTACAACTGAATCCCTAGAATTTGGTAGTTATGGCTCTATTCCCAGTTCCATGGAAGTTCTTATTTATCATTCAGTAAATATTCTTGATACACTGACTTTGTGCTAGTCACTGTCTAAGGGCTTGGCACAAAGAGTGAACAAAACAACAGAAATTTTCCTGTTTTCCTGGAGCTTTTATTCTAGGCAGGAGGAAACACAATGTACAATAAGTGCAATAAAGATCTTTGAAACTTATTATGTGCTTTAAATGCTAAAATTGGGTAGAAGGGCAATCCCTGCAATACAATAGAGTATTCATGGAAGTGTGTGTGATTGACAAGGGGCATTTGAGCAAAAACTTAAAAGGAGAGCTTTCTTGTCAGAAAATACACCAGTAGAAAGGACCATAAAAAAGGCTCCATTTTTTTCAAGGAACTGCAAAGAAGTCAAAATAGCTGGAAAAGACAGAGGGGGAAAAAGTAATAAAAGAGATTTAACAGAGACTAGACCATTTATCCAACTGAACATTTACCATTGTATTAGTCAGGGTTCTCTCAGGAAACAGAACCAACAGGAGATACCTGTTAATAATATGAGATTTTATAAGAGTCTCTCACACAACCGTGGGGATGCACAAGTCCAGGTTCTGCAGGCAGCGTGCAAACCAGAAGCTGTGATGAAAGTCCAATGAAAGGTCCTTGAAGAGTTTCTTGGAGAAGTTGGCTGTCCAAAGATGAGCTGGGAAATTCTCTCTGAATGTTGAAGTCACTTCCCCTTTTAAAGCATTCAACTGATTGGATAAAAACATCATCCATTGCTGATGCAATCTACCTGATTGATGCAGATGTAATCAGCCATCCATGCAGTAAACTCACTGGTGATCGAAGCCCATAAATGCTCTTGTATTACAATTAGCCCAGTGCTTGCTGGACCAAACACCTGAACACCATTACCTGGCCAAGTTGACACATTAGCCTAACCATCACAACCATCATAAATATTTATACTTTAATTCTCAATAATTCATGAGCACCTGAAAGCTGGATCTTCATACTTCTCCAATATGGCTTGAGTGGGTCATATGGAAAAAGAGGACTATGTCTGGCACATTTAGTCACTCATAGTATTTGCTAGTGATTAATCCTGTGATTATATGTATTTTTATAATTATGGGAAGGTGTGGGAGTGATCGTGGGTTTAGGGGAAACGACTTTAAAATATACATGGTTTCAGATTAAATGTCTCTAATACTGCTGCATTTTCCTCCAAATTTTCTAGTATACAAAAATTATATCAGGGAAAAGTGATTAATTTTAATTGTTTACTGTGAGAACGCTTTGGATAAAATATCTTTGAAACAGTTAAAACCTGCTTTGCTGTGCAAGCAATATACTGCTGCATGGGAAATAGCTGCTGGTATTGGTTTCTGCTGAAAACAATAAAAACTTTCTTACTCTGCACTGTTACTTAGAGCTTTCTGCTTCTCCAATATCTCCTATGCAGCCCAGAACTTTGTGAACCCATACACGTACAGCATGTCCTTGAGCACGCCTCCCATAGTGGCTGGACTGTATATATACTGGAGCAGAACAATAAACAGGGCTGCCCCCAAAGAATACTAAGCCTCAAAGTGTTTTCATTTCATTCCCATAGAAACTGGTGACCCCAACCTGATACAACACCATCGCAGTCTCTGCTGGACAGATCCCGCAAGACTTTGCAGGACAGATTCCTGCAAGTAGTTTTCTGGATGGGCCCCAGGAACACCTTGGTGAAGAAGCGTGGTCCAGACCCAACCATCCTTTTACAGGACATTGACGCCCCAGAGGTTAGTCGGCCACCAAGGTAAGTAACACAGCTACTGTATGCAGTAGTCCCAAATATTAGTTTGTTGCAAAAAACTTTATCATTTAAAGTAACATGGGGACTACATTAACCCCTAAACAGAAGATCCAATCAAAAGTGTTACAGCAATTGCTTAAAGCTGCTAAATGTAAAGTGAAAAAGGCCATCTGTGCCACCAGATCCTATTGGCACCAAGAGTGGGGTTAACTCCCCACACTTCCTTAAAAGTAACTCCCAATGCCACTCCACCGGTAATATATAACAATGACCAGGGTAGAAAAAAGAATAAAAAAGGCAATAGCAAATTGCCACAGAAAAACAGGACCTGGAAGCAGAGGTCCTGTTTAGAGGACCTCTAAGGTAGAGGTTGCCAAGCTGTAAAAAAAACTAGAAGATGCTAAGAAAAAAATGGATTCTGTCACTGATGCAGTTTTGCAGTAGTTCCTCCCATTATCAGCAGTGCTACAGTGCCCCCTGGCCCTCCTTTACCTGGTGACTCTGACATTGCTGTGCCACCCCCACCCCCTCTTCCTGGGGGAGTACCACTCCTCTTTTACCTCCTCCTTTGCCTGGAGGACCCAAAATGCCACTCCACCCCATTACCACCGCCACTGCCGCCACCTATTCCAGCAGCTGGGGGATGCCTATATATGTCAGAGGAGCTGCCTCTTCCTCCTTTGCCACAATTTCTAGAGTCAAGTACGCAGTTATGCATGAAAGAAGCCTTAAAACAGTGATAAAATGGTGGCTTTTCCTATAGTAGTAGTACAAAATCAAAGACGCTATGATTCTTTACCATATGAAGCCTATAGAGAATCAAATCGTAGCATTAAGGAAAATGGACTACATAGTCCTTTTACCACTGGATTACTGGGAAATTTAGGACTTAGTTACATGATAATGCCATGGGATTAGAAACAGCTAGTCTGTACCATTTTCACCCTTGCACAATTCAGTGTATGGATCATGGAGTACAATGAACATTGCACTATCCTGGCTATGAATAGGCTCCAAAATGGGGTGCAAATAATTTAGAACAACAAATTAATATGAATAACTGGCAAGCTTTTAAACAAATTTTTTCAGCTGTGCAATACACATGGTCAAAAATTCCAGATATCTATCACACCCAAAAATCTTTTGCAGCTATTCAGCAAGGGGCTACAGAGCCATATGTTGATTTCATTAATAAATTGCAGGTAGCCATATCACAAGTTAATAATTCTAATGCTGCTGAAGCATTGCTTTTACAATTAGCTTCTAAAAATGCCAATAAAGATTGTCAAAGGGTCGTTGCTCCTTTGAGAAAAAAAAAACACCCCAGTGGGAGTTTACGTTAAAGCTTGTCAAAATATAAGCAATGAAACATTTAAAGCTCAAACCTTAGCCATGGCTCTTGCTGCCTCAGCAAAATGGTTTATAATGTGGAGAACCAGGTCTTTATGCTAAAGATTGCCCTCATAATGCAGAAGGCTCACAAAAGAGCTAAAGTAAACAAAACACCCTACACACTAAAAACTGCCCTTGGTGTCATAAGGGAAAGCATTGGGCAAATAAATATAGATTTAAATTCGATAAAGATGGGAATCCACTGCCGGGAAATGAGCAACAGATCCCTCCCTCTGATGCCCCGAAATCTTTTCGGAGGGCTTTGTTCAATCATACCCAATCTAAACAGAGCCACTCAGCTCTGCCCTCACAGCTTTCTGATCCATAGCAAACTTATGTGCCACCACCCAGGGAAGTGCCAGCCTAGACCTTATCACTACCAAAGAATTAATACTTAAGAAACAAAATAAAGTCTATCTAGCCAATTCAAGAGTGATAGGGCCTATTCCAGAAGATTTAGTGAGATTAATATTGGGAAAATCTAGCATTAGGTGCAGGGACATCACTATTCTGCCCAGAGTTTAAACTAAGATAAGGAAAACATTCCAACAGCAACTCTACAAACCTCCTACTGCCTACATAATGATAAGGCTGTAGGCTGATGAGGGCTAGTAGAATTAAAATGCTGGAAGAGTAGAAAAACTTGGCAACACAGTTTCCAAAAAAATTCTCAAAAGCAGTAAAATCAAAGATGTATATGTTGTAACTCATTTTGTGTTTGCCTGTTTGTTCAGTCCCAGTGTATATTTTAATACCTCTGGATGGTAATATTAAATTGATAAATGAAAATTACTAAAAGAGCTCTATTGAAATGGCCAAAATTAAATAAGCACTTACATTAATAAGTAAATATGGATATTAATTTAAAATAATAAAAATAGTTATAACCAAATTAAATCATTATATTGATAAGTTTGTTTAGTGTTAATGGTAGTTGTATTTTGTAAGAAGTTTGCTTGAAAACAGTTTCCAAAATCTTTTTTTTTTTTCCTTGATTTTCCAAAATCATTTTGGTAAGTAAAATATAGAAGGTGTATAGGATGTGTTTTTATTGTAAAAGAAAAAAATAATAATTTTGTCCTAAGATAAAGTGACTGGTTATTAAAAAAGAGCAAAAATGTGGGACAAAACCTAAATGAATACAAAAAGTGCAGAAGGTGCATGGAAAAGTAATTTTTGCGGTCAAAGTTGAGTAAGATTTAATGGATCTATCTATAAAGATTTAAAGGCTTTAGTGTCAAACAGTATAATAATACAAAGTTAAAGTTTCATTCTTTCTCAAAATTTCTGAAGTCATTAGGCTGTTTTAGTAAAAGTTTACAAAGACTTTTTCTCTTGAATAATCAGTATACAAAAAAGAAAGTCTGTTTTATCAAAATAGGTTCTAGTACTTTTACCTTATCACTTCCTTAAAGAAACTAGTATTATCACTTTTAAAAGAACATAAGGTTCAAACCTGCTTTCTCAAAGTTAAACCTTGAAAAGTAGCTTTTTATTTCAAATTAGTGCAAAAAAAATTGTTCTTTCACTTTGAAAAAGGTAAAGTAATAAAATAGTTGTTTATTTAATATGTGATAGTTTAAATAGAAAATGTTTAAAATTGTTATAAAATTAAAAAGAAATTATTTAACCCTCTGTTAATTAATGTTGTACAAATAAAAGCTTCATATGAATACTTAAAAAGTGTATAAAATTCCTAGAAATTTAAATGTTTATGTGTCACAATAACAACCTCTCCACCTAAAAATCAAGAGGCAGATGCTTTAACTCATATTCAACTGATTTTCCCCACCTCTGCTGAAAAAGCAGCTCTATAGCTGCAATAAGAGAGCAGCCATTAGAAGCTGCCAAGAGTAGTGCATAACAGCAAAAATTAATATCCAATTATGTCACTATCACTTTGTTTTGAAACTTGTTAAAACTTTCTTTAGTATCTCCTTAAACAAGTCAAGCAAACCCACATTCCTGTTCCTTTAAAATAGCAAACAATAAACTAAGTTTAAATTCAACACTGTGAGTCACAGCCCCAGCTCCAATTATAATGATAACAGCAGAACCAATGCAGGTATTAAGATTACAAGTTAATATACTGCCCTACAGCCCAAATAGAAAATAATAATTTATTGTTGCCTATGCCTCAAGCTATACAAAATAGAGAAATTAAAGTCATTTTAATCATGCTACTAGCGTATTTAATCTCACTAGTTAGGAATCTTAAACGCACAGGAAATAAAAGTTTATTCATTGGATGTCTGCTAGTTAAAATTCTTATCGTTTTTTGTTATATAGTCTACTGTAGTTATGAATTATATATAATATATTTAAATACTAATCAAAACTTATACAATACATTTCATACAAAGTAATTTAATAACTTATAAATTACACATAAATGTATATTATTAAGTATAGATATAAATCTCTTCTTTTAAGTTTAAACAACCCTAAAACTGAATATATTTTAAAAATTTAGTAAATATTATTCAAATCTAAAAGTAAAACATCATGCAAAAAACTTTGTTAATCAACAAACCAATGCCTTGCTAGTTAACACTTTTCATAGTTCAGGAAATATAATGGGAACAAAAATAATAGGCACATCAGGGATGTTTTGTAACAAATCAAAAGAGATAAAATACATTCCAGAAAATGTTGTGTTCCTCCCTGGAAAAGCTGGCCACTTTCCCAGGGACTGATGCATAAACCTTAGAATATACTGTCCAGGGAGTGTTGTGTTCCTTCCTGAGGAGGCTGGCCACTTCCTTGAAAATTAACAAAATGCTCACAAGTTGGCATCTATAGTATCAAATTCATTAATCATAAACACAGTAGAAAAGATAATCCCTACTTAAACCAGTTAAAATCCCACCCTAGGAAATAGTGCTCCTTAACAAATGTTTTCAATCAAAACTCTAGTATCAGCTGCTTATTCAAAACTTCCCAGCCAAAAGCTAAATATTGGTAAGTTTATATATAAAATTGCTCTATTTATCTGTCATTCTATAACTGTTCAATTGATTTAATCTTTTAATTAATTATGTTATTCTTGTTTCTCACTCTAATTGTCAGTATAAATTTATTAAACTAGATATGCATATTAGCATTTATCTTGTATCTATCCAGGACTCTAGCCAAAAGTGGGCCAAGTATATCAGTGTGTCCACCAGTTTAGTGAACATAGAAATGTATGTATACATATTGTAAAAATTTAAGATATAGCAGTTAAACCCCTGTTTATAAACAATCCTTCACTTTGTATTCTTTTAATTATTAACAAATGTTCACTAACTAGATATCAATAGAAAGTCCTGCCACAGAAAATGCTCAATAGCCCCACCTTATGTCTCCATTATATCTTTCAGTCTTTATGCCCTACTCATTCTACTTTCCCACAAGCATATACTTATCATTACATGGATAATATTCTTATTACAGTCCCCTTAAAAACATTTTGAACACAACTCTATAAACATCTCCCAAATTCTCTTACTCAAACTAGTCTCCAAATAACCCCTAATAAAGTCCACTTAACTCAATCTTAAAAATATTTAAAATATGTCATCTAAAACAATAAACAAAAAAGGGGGAGTATGGATACCTTCCCTAGATATATAATAGCCCTAGCACTATATACTTAAAAAAAATTTAATGTAATAAAAACAGTCTTTCAGCAGCTGAGAAACATTTCTCCCTTCATCAGGAGAGTCATAAAGCACAAGCAAAAATTCTGTACAAAATAATGTTAAGAGATAGACCTTGGAAGCGACCCTGTGACCTTATGATGTGGGGGTGAGGGCATGCATGTGTGCTTACTCCAACAGGCCCCCAGTGGCTGCCAGCAAAGAATGTGAAGCTATACCATGAGCTGGAAAGGTCACCCATTCAATCCAATACCACAATGGAGAAGATGACGATAGAGGAGCAAAGAAACTCCCAGACACAACCATTCTGTAGCTTTATCCAAACCTCAGGGAGTAACTTGGGAAAGTCTTAAACAATTAGACCATAAGGCTACCAAGGTGCTCTCTCACACCTGGGTACCACCCTTCCCTAAAAATATGTTCCTTGCATATTTGGCTGTTATAACATCAAATTTTACACAGGTACTAAATGTCCTTCTTCTTTTCTTCTTACTAAAACAAATCCCATTAACTTCAGCTAATGTACATCACTACTGGACTCATATCTTAAATTCTCCTGTCTTTAATCTAGTCACATGGTGGGATCTGGAATCCCCACTCTCTACCAATGCTACTACTTGGACTGGGGGAAACTGGATCCCTCCATCAGGCCCCCTTACAAAGAACACTGATTGGCTAGCCATTAATCATACAATTTCATTTCTGTCCAATTTGCGTACTTTATGCTTTTCATCCACTTCTCATACCTTGTGACCTCAAATCTTACCTCAGTATTAACTTACACTATCAGCCAAAGTTTAATTCTCAACCTGCTAACCTTACCTTTATTAAAGCCATCTCAACTAACTCTTCTTCATTCTCTCCTCTCAATTGCAACTTTCCTCCTGTCGACCATTGTCACCAGAACTTTCATTAGAACCCCGACTCTCTTAATGTCATTTGGCACCCCTGTCAAACCCCCCATCCTCATTATACCTCTTTATTATATAATCTCACAATTTTCAACTGGGACCCTCAAGGACACTTATCTAGCAACAATCATACTATTAATTTTTTCTACCCCTCTAATCATAGCATCTTTTGGGCTGATGGAGGTCTTTCTGGCCCTATCCTTTGTATGCAAATTACCAATACCTCAAAATCTCTCTTCATTCCACACATTTTTGAACCTGGCACCTTGGATTGCCTTTTTTTAACATAGAGATTATATTTTATTATATTTATTATAAAAATAAAT
>JAQZBX010029396.1:14578-27536 GCA_029593785.1 Cabassous unicinctus | reverse complement strand
AATTCTACACACACACCACTGATTTGACCAGACCAAAAAAAGTCAGCGGTAAGCAGGACCCAGAGAGGCTGATGATATTCACAGTTCTTACATGTACAACTCTTTCAGGATTTATCCCATAAAGTACTTTATTTTACAACCTGCTTCTCTTGTAAAACTAAAGGTCCACTTTATTACGTAAGTTTTATACAGTGTAAAACCAGAACTGTATGTAAAATACTGCATCTAAATGTTTCTAAATAGTTAGTCTTGTTCCATTGGTTCATCTGTGACTTCTGTGGTTTCGTCGTCATTTTCCATGAATGATTCTGAGAGAATCTCTCCTGTTTTACTGGAATTGGATCCTACTAATTCTTTTGTTTCATGGCAGTCAGAACCACTACTTACAGGGCCTGTATTTTCACTACCTTCAGAATGTAAATCTTTCTCAGCTTGAGACAGACCAGATTCTTCCATTTGATTATTTTCCTCAGAAGTGTCTTCATTCACAGTTAAGGCATCACCAGATTCTTTTTCTTGATTTTTTCTTTCTGGGATCATTTCTCTTGATGTCATAAAAGACTCTAAAAATAAGCAAACGTTGTTGTAGTTAAATTTTATTTTCAAAATACTTCCACAGTTAAGTTTCATGAATTTTGATATTCTACAGTTCAAATCAAATCCCCTGAAACTCAGCAGCAACTACATACAGATGGGAGAAAAGCCCAACATCAGCATTATAAGGACTTCCATTATGTTACATTCTTTCACGCAAAAAATGAAGTACAAGAATCTGAGGATCTCCTTACTCCACCCTTTTACAGATGGTCTCTAAATACCTTCTTCTTCCTCTTCATCCTCTTCTTCATCCTCTTCTGAACAATGCTGCCTGGAACAACTACTTTCTTTGTCTTTATCCTGAGATGAAGATGATGCTTCTGTTTCTTCTGCTGTAACTGGAGAAATTTCACTGGCAGTTGTTTGGCTGGCTGTCTCTCTTACTTCACCTTCTTTGTCAAATCTGAGTCTTTTTACCTCATGCCCCTCAGCTTCCACAGCATCCTCATGTGGATGTTTGGTTTTTATAGGGCTCACTGAGGAACTTTCTGATCCAGATGTCAGGGAGTCACTGTAAATGTTTTTTAAAGTGTCATTAATATGATTATTTTCCTCATCTTTAACATTCTCATTTTTAAGCTCTAGTTTTTTACACAGTATCTCAATGTCAAAGTTAAATGGTAACATCTGAGCAAAGAGAAACTTTCTAAGCAAGAGAATAATTTCAAGGGAACCAAACTGTTTCATAAATATTTCCCCAATAGGAACTAGTCAACAATTTAGATGATCTTTCTGTTCTATTCTCCATTAAGTTAAATGTCCTCCTATAATAAAACTATAAGTCTTCCATATGGACATACTTTCTAAGTCCTCTTGCTTACTTGGTCTTCTTTCCTTTAATGTGATTTAGAAAATCTGAGATCAGATACAAAGGTTTCCTTTTATAATCAACGAGTTCACATTCACAAAATATCAGTTAACAAAAATCCTTTCTCTTGTCCAGTAAGTTTCAAAACCAGCAAGAAATAAAATATATCACAACTACTCTAAATTCTTAAGACCCTGTATACACAAGATCTCCCAATCAGCAGTTTTAAGTCTTTTCTGTGCTCATCCTCAAGCATGTGCTGAAGCTACAAGGAAAAGGCATACATAGCTCCTGTAATTAACTGCATTAAAACCTTGTTCCAATAAAGAAAAAGGAAAGAATAAAAAAAAGAAACAAACCAAAAAAACCTTGTTCTGTCATTCAGAACAAAAGTAAATAATGAATGCTAAAAAGCATTAATAGATATTAACTTTTTATGGAAACTTTTGTTGTTTTTAAATATAACACATACAAACCTATGATTTCTGTCCTCATTTTGCGGTAAGTTGGACTCTTTGCTGTCTGTGCTCTCAGGCAAACCATTTGTTGTCATGGGGGCTGACAAAGAAACCTTTGGTCGATTAAGTGGCCTGGGTGTTCCAGGCCCATTTATATTAGACCTAAGATTAAGAAAAATGAACATCATTTTTCCCTTTTGGTAATAAGTCATCCCTCCCAAGATATGCTTACATAAACATGTCACAGAAATATTTGCAATAATTTCCCCTTTTCAGCTCCATGGGGCACCATATTTAATCTGGTTAGTGTATCCTATATCCTCCATAAAACATATTCTAAATTTCCCATCTCCCCCCATGACCAGGGAAGAAATAAATATATATGTCCTGCTAACCAAAATTAGGAAAATCCAAACTCTTTGGATACTAAAAATCAATAAACTCACCTCTCAGTATAACTTGGTGAATTTCCAGGAAACATAACACCGTTCATTCGATTCAAACTACTGGAATTGTTTTTCCTATTTAAAAAAAAAAAGAAAAAGCACTGCTGTGTGTGTGTGTGTGTGTGTGTGTGTGTGTGTGTTTGTGTGTGTATAAAAATTAAAGAATTTAAACCATATATATATAATATATGGTTTAAATTCTTTAATTTTCTTAAGAATCATGGGTCTAAAATGACCTCTTTTAAGATTACATTTCACAGAACAAAACAAAAAGATTTCTGTGAGAAATAACTTAGGCATACACTATAAGCATTTTAAAAAATGTTATTAGTCAGTATTGTTTCGCACATCTTTATTAATTTTTTTTCCAAAAAAAAATTACCAAAATAAGAAACATTTTAGTGAAGTTAAATGGAAGATGACTTTTGATAATTGTCATAAAGGAAAACAGTTCCTTTATGTCATACCCTTTTAAACAGTTTCTCTGCCAAAAAAACACATCACATTATGGAATTATCTTAGCATCTTATTTAACAACACAAGTGTTTTCTTGAAAGAGTTCTAAAAACAAATTCACTATTATTGTTTTTCTCTGTGAAATCAGAGGAAGTCTAACTTTAAACCAGTAGTTCTCAAGAGTGGCCATCTCCCGAAGCATCCTCAGGGACATCTGGTAATATCCAGAAACACTTCTGTCAAAAATTGGGTGGAGGGGTGAGGGGTGAAAGGCGTAACTGGCATCTAGTGGGTAAAAAGGATGCTGCTAAATGTCCTACAACTGAGAGGACAGTCCCCTCAACAAAGAATTATCTGGTTCATAATGTTAATAAGAGCCAAGGCTGAAAAACCCTACCCTAAACGGAGTTCTTCAACTGGAAGTACTTCTCCATCAAGGAGAGGAAATGTCATCAAGTAGGTATTCCAAACTTAGGAGTCATGCCCAAGAGATGCCCCAGAAAGGTATCTAGGATAGGATCCCAGGGCTGAGTGCCATGACAGTACATAAAACCAACAATGTCAGAAATACAGTAAATTACCAATCTCTTTAATCCAAATTTCTTTACTGGAGAAACATAGGTAATGTTATTGCTTATATTCTACTTTAAGGAATGGGTGGTAAGTTCACTAGTGTTTAGAAATGTTATTATGCTTAATTATATATAAAATAAACACAACCTGTCTTTAAAATAATACATTAGAAATAACATAAAATAATATATTAGGCAGAAAAAAATTTCATAATACTTACTCTGAAGAAGGATAAACACAGCTAACAACCATTACATTCTGCAATAATAAAAATCGGTGATTTAATATGAGGAAAAACACTTTTAATATATAGTTTAACTATTTGTTTTTAACTTCTCAAAATCACCCTGGTGGATTAAGTTCCCATTTATTCAGATTTTACTAATTAAAGAAAATGAATCATTAAAAATGAAAATTTCTTGATCAAACAAAATAATTAAAACAATAATAAACCAAAATATAATAACTTATGAAAACATTTAATTTTTTGCCTTTAAAAAAAAAAGCCCTAACCTAGTTATTCTGGAGTCCAGGCATCAGGTACCACACGTAAAGAGTAGAATCATGCTCTCCTATTTTAGATAGAATCACCCAAAGATGTTTAGAGATTGAAGTATTTATACCAAGAAAACCTAATTACAAATGATTTTCTTTATAAAGCAGTACCCAATCCAGAGCTTGAAAAGTAGCATCATACACCTGAAGGAAAAGGACGCTAACAAAATATTGACAAAAATAACTTTAATAACAGTCAGTAACCTTTGAAATTTTAGTATAAGCCAGCATAAGTGGTTTACATTTAAAAATTATCTACTTTTTACAGATGAGGAAACAGAGTTAGCTTAAGTAACCTACCTAAGGTCACACAACTATGAAGCACAGTAGTCGTGGTGTGAATGCAGAGCCCCAGTATAACTACTTGACATACTTTTGTCCATTTAAAGACTTTCAAAATATGAGAGTAATTACTAAAAAATTCTTGTCCTTTGGTAATCTATTCAATCAAGGGCACAGCACTCAACAAAACATATTAATCCAATTAAGACCTTAAGGTCTACTCCAAATTCTAAGTAATCAAGGATAAAATTAATTGAATGTGAGGCAGAACCTTAAAATGAACACTGGACTATGTTTTAGGATCAATCATCCATTGAGGGAATTAGCAACCTATTTGTTCTTCACTCCAGACAAGTTAATTGTTTACTTTTCATTCCCTCAAACACCTCAATGACTTTGTCAGTTTCTTCCCTTTGTCCAGAAAGCCCTTCTTTTATTACTAACATACTTCCTCCCTTAGCTATTATCTTTTACCACAAAAAAACCTACTGTTATCCTCATTCTTAAACCTAATCTAAATCATCCACTTAACTTCCACTTTAAATACCTTGTACCAGCAATTTTCCAGTTATGTGCATCTGAACTTCAGAACTAAGAAAATGAGTTCCGTTGGCAAATAAGTTTGCAAAGCACTACTAAAGTTAAAATAGGTCTCTCAATTGTAGAACTTTTTAAATACGTTGTTGTATACTGTGAATTTCCAAGAGATTAATATGCTGCTTTCCCCAAACTTAACTTATCACAAGTCTTCTGCCTCTCCTATCAAATCTTTCAGAAACATAAAACACAACTTGGAAAACAATTTGGGGGGAAACTTCAGGTAGGCTTGGGAAACCTATGTGAAGAAAAGGAGCCTGAAACAGATCTTACTCAGAATCTATTAGGCTATAATGTAATATAATTACAACAATAAAATAAATACCTTTTCTACTCCTCTGAGAAATTTGTCTGTTCCCGTATAGTTTCTCCTTGGATCTGTTAGCAATTCGCATAGTCGCTGAATAGTAAAAGGGATACTGCAAAAGAATATAATTTTATAGTCTGAGGTAATTAATCATCAAGAGAATTAGAAAGATTATTACTCTTGCAATTTAAAGCTTTATCTAGTCACTATGTATCAATCCACAAATGAAAATGCTACAACGGGAAAATGGATGAGTAACTTAAAAAAAAAAGTTGAGACAAATAAACACACCTGGCTTCAAGTTTATAAGATAGACAATGCAATAGTTTATCAAGTTAGAGTTTATTCAAATACAGAAACTCTTCAAGTGTTCTGTGCATAAAGGTTTCGTCAATGTTTCAAATAAAGCTGCGATGATTTTGTTATCGGATGGAGTAAGACAAATGATCCCATGAAAAATGTTTTAAATAGTTGTTTCATAATTACAATTCTATATACAACCCAAGTGTTTTATCAAACCTAAAATACATACAAGCATACTCAGTAGTTTGGTAAACACCTTATTTTTGTTATCGAATTATTTCTAGCATAACCAAATTTCACTTGATCATAGTAAATACAAAACTGACAAATATTTCATATGAAAATAAACATTTTAGTTATTTCAGAGGCCAAGTATCCATAAATTAGCATCTAAACCTACAACTGAGAAAAATATTGTTCTGCTAAAAGATGGGGCATGACCTATACAAGATGAAATGTTTGCTAGACATCACAAATATTCTGAAGAAGTTATAAATATAGAACCTCTTTGATGTTCAGTCATCAACAAAACATAAAATTGGAAATCTACTGCTAAAACACAAAACCATAACTACATTAAAAAATAATTTAGAAGCATTTTCCCAAGCCACATACATAATAAACATCATCAGTTTCTTAACTGTCTTTTCTAACTCTTGACTGAAAGCTTCTTAAGGGCACAGGTATTATGCTCAATATGTAATTTATTAATATACATATATACATCTGAAATGTAATACCATCACAAATTTATAGAATATTTGTGGTATACCTATACCTGAGTGCCTCTTCTAGTTCACTATTCTCTAAACATTGAAGAAACACACCAACCTATAGTGCTATTCCCTCATTAATTATAACACAGAGCTTATCCATTATTAAAAAATAAAAGAAATAGCTCTAAGTGTTCAGGTATTCAAATAGTAGTTAAAATGACAAATATTTACACAAATATTGTCTAGCTATGTCTTTTCCTTCAACTGAAATTCTCTTAATTTTTTTCTTAAATTAAAATCAGCTTTAACCGTTCAATATGTTTAAACATCCCATTTAACCATGTTTACACTAAATGTTATGGCTAATTTTTTTCAGAAAGGTTAGTAAGTAAAACTGTAGCCTATTATTGTATATATTAGTGAATATTAATACTGCTTTTAGGGGCAAAGTATGCATTTACATATAGCAATGTCAACAATAATAGCCCACGATAAAATGAGTTTGCATTCTTAGAAACGTTTAAAGTCATTTTACTAGTGTCCAATAGATGGCACTAAAATGTCATATAATACTCTCCCCTTCCTCACAGACAGGCTAAAATAAATTCAAACATTACTTGCATATAGAAGTATCCACTAAAAACATCATTTTCTTGACAATCACAAAGGGTCTCTTTACATAGTTTGTAATTTTTAATCTTTCCCATAGATGAGAGCCTACTGTAAGCTAGAAATACCCATACTTGCTCAACAGCAGATATGTAAGTAATTACAATTATAATAATAAATGCTTGTAAAATTATGTGCACAGCGCATGGAGAAAGAATAAATTTGATGTTCTGGAGAAATAAACATCAATCTACAGACTGGAGTTACTCTTTTAAAAGGATGCATAATAAAAAACCAGATAAACCAATCCCAAATGACTGCATTTGGCACAAGTATATGAAAAGCTTGCTGTGCTGTTACTGTGCCGTTAAACATCACACGCAAAATAGGTTACTCTACCTCCTAAAATATTAAGGCTTTTCTCAACAACACCAAAAAAAATCACTAGCTAAATTAAAACAAACATGTTAAGGAGGAAGATAACTAGAAGAATAAAATAGAATAAATGTTGAGTATACGGTGGGGAGGGATTTAGACATGTCACTCACTCAATGAATTTGAGGGTGTGAAGAAAAGATGTTAATTAGAAAAGATATATAGTAAAATAAGTAATTTTGTAGAAAATTATGCAGTTTGCTCTGCAAGATATTACCATGCCCATGTCATAAGATGAAAAATTAAGATTATATAAGGAAACAAGAAAATTTAAAAGGACATGATTAGCTAGTATTTTAAATTTATATAATGCTTACAAAAATCCAATAAAAAAATAAAAAAGAAATACATACATTAAGGATCCAAAAGAAACACTTCAGGAAACTGGCAAATGGTCTACTAACAATGTTCAAGTTATGAGTTAATGTGCTTTTAAAAATAAAATCCCTGGAAAACAGAGATTCTGGGAGTGCACTCCCCATTTCAAAAAGTGTTGAATCTTAGCTCCTTTCATTATCATCCTGATCCCATCAACTACTTTATGGATATGGTGGAAAGGCACAAACACTCCAAAGACCAAGAAGAGAAGGGTAATAGGATAAGTATTTGTATCTTTTAATTCTAAGGAAAGTAACTAACCCTAATTCAATAGGAATACATATGCAAATATTCTCACTGTTCTGATTTTGTGATAATCAGGGTAGGCTAAATATTCACTATATTAGAAACCATGCATGTGTCCCGACTTAGTTTTTCTCCCTAGGTCTGGTTTTTAGAATGCTGGTGATAAACTAAGCCTGATTTATTATATGACCATCCTGTATGGGAAATGACTGTAACTCTAGGTATTTTTGGTCAACCTTAAGAGATATAGTAGGGGAACGGATGTGGCTCAAATGGTTGAGTGTCCATCTCCCATATGAAGGGACCTGGTTCGATCCCTGGTACCTCCTGGTAAAAATTTAAAAAAGGAAAATATATAAGGCACGCAGGCTGTCAGGCCCTGCGTGCGGATATGCCACCAGGCCCCGGCAAGCCACGCAGCAAGATGATGACATAACAGGAGAGTGACACAAGGGAGAGCCAAGACGAGACGCGCTGAAAAATCAGGAACTAAGGTGGCTTAGGCTATAGGACACATCTGTCCCACATCAGAGGTTCTAAGGATCGAATCCCAGTGAAGACAGGAGGAGAAGGATGAGAGGAGAGGGCAGGAAACGGACACAGAGTTGCCCAGCGAATGGACACAAAAACAGCAAAAATGGGGCAGGGCGGGGTGGGGGGGGAGTGTAAAAATGGATTAAAGTAAATAAATAAATAAATCCTTTTCAAAAAAAGTATAGGGGAGTAAGATACGGGCTATAGTTAGTATTAATATTTGACGATGCTCTTTCATAATTTGTTAACAAATGTTTCACAACAATACAATGGTAGGGTGATGTGTGGGAGCCCTGTATGATGTTATGCATGTTTGTTTTGTAAGTTCACAATGTTTACTGAACACTTATTGTTTATGTATGTTCATGTATGAATGATATACTTCAATAAATTGTTTTAAAAATAAATAAATAAAATACAAAAAAAACAGGAATACATGATTTGCATTAGTTATATATCTGAATTTAATTGCATTATACTCCGTTTACTGATTTTTTAAGAAAAGCTCAATCTTGGATACCTCAAAAAGCTAAAGGGATTTCAATTACAAGCATAAGTCGTTTTATTGTATTTTGCAGATAACTGTGTTGTTTGTAAACAAATTGAAGCTCTGTGGTAACTCTGCGTCACACAAGTCCATCGGCACCATTTTCCCCCAACAGTATATGCTCACTTCATGTCTCTGTGTCACATTTTGGTGATTCGTGCAATAATCTAAACTTTTTCATTATTATTGTATCTACTACAGAGACCTGAGATCAGTGATCTTTGATGTTACTATTTTAAGTGTTTTGGGGCACCACAAACTGCACCCATACAAGATGGCAAACTTAGTGTTGTATGGGTTCTGACTGCTCCATGAACCTGCCGTTCCCCCATTTCTCTTACCTTTCCTTGGGACTCTGTTCCCTGAGACACAACAATACTGAAATTATGCCAATTAATAACCATACAGTGGTATCTAATTGTTCAAGTGAAAAGAAGAGTCAAGTCTCTCACTTCAAATCAAAAGCTAGAAATAAGTAAGCGTAGTGAGGAAGCCATGCCAAAATCCGAGAGAGGCCAAAAGCAAGGCTTCTTGCACCAGTTAACCAAGTTGTGAGTGCAAAGAAGTTGAAGGAAATTAAAAGTGCTACACCAGCGAATACACAAATCTATCAATAGGAAAGTGAAACTGCTTTATTGCTGATATGGAGAAAGTTTTAGTAGTCTGGATAGAATATCAAACCAGCCACAATATTCCCTTAAGCCAAAACCTAAGTCAGGGCAAGGCGCTAACTCTCTTTAATTCTAGGAAAGCTAAGAGAGGTGAGGAAGCTACCGAAGAAAAGTTCAAAGCTACCAGAGGTTGGTTCATGAGGTTTAAGGAAAGAAGCTATCTCCAGAACATAAAAGTACAAGGTGAAACAGGAAGTGCTGATGTAGAAGCTGCAGCAAGTTATCCAGAAGATTTAGCTAAGATAACTGATAAAGGTGGCTATACTAAACATTTTCAATGTAAATGAAGCAGCCTTCTATTGGAAGATGATGCCATCTAGGACTTTCATAGCTAGAGAGAAGTCAAGGCCTAGCTTCAAAGCTTCAAAGGAAAAGCTTGATGGAGGTTAATGGAGTTAAAGCCAATGCTTATTTACCATTCCAAAAATCCTAGGGATCTAAGAATTATGCCAAATCTACTCTGCCTGTGCTCTATAAATGAAACAAAGCCTGGGTGACAGCTGATCTGTTTACAACATGGTTTATTGACTATTTTAAGCCCATTTTTGAGACCTATTGCTCAGAAAAACAGATTCTTTTCAAAATATGACTGCTCACTGACAATGCACTTGGTCACCCAAGAGCTCTGATAAGAGCTCTGATAGAGTTGTACGAGATAAATGTTGTTTTCATGCTTGCTAACACAACATTCATTCTGCAGCCCATGGATCAAGGAGTCATTTCAATTTTCAAGTGTCGTTATTTAAGAGATACATTTTGTAAGGCTGCCATAGGTAGTGATTCTTCTGATGGATGTGGGCACAAAGTAAATTGAAAACCTTCTGGAAAGGATTACCCATTCTAGATGCCATTAAGGACATTCGTGATTCATCAGAAAAGGTCTAAATATCACCATTCACAGGAGTTTGGAAGAAGCTGATTCAAACATCCATGGATGAACTTGAGGGATTCAAGACTACAACGGAGGGAATAACTGCAGAAGTGGTGGAAATAGCCAGAGAACCAGAATTAGAAGTGGAGCCTGAAGATGTGACTGAATTGCTTCTTATGGATGAGGAAGAAAGTGGTTTCTTGAGGTGGAATCTATTCCTAGTGAAGATGCTATGAGCACTGTGAAATAACAACAAAGGATTTAGAATACTTTTACATAAACTTAGTTCATAAAGTAGGGGCACGGTTTTAGAGAATAGACACCAATTTTGAAAGACATTCTACTGTGGGTAAAATGCTATCAAACAGCATCACTTGCTACAGAGAAATCTTGTGTGAGTGGAAGCGTCAATAGATGCAGCAAACTTCACTGTTGTATTACTTTAAGAAATTACCATAGCCACTCCAACCTCCAGCAAACACTACCCTGATGAGTTAGCAGCCATCAACATCAAGGCAAGACCTTCCACAAACAAAAAGATAACTCGCTTAGACAACGGTTAGCCTTTTTTAGCAATAAAATATTTTTAACATTAAGGTATGCATACTGTTTTCAGACACAATGCTAGCACACACTTAATAGATAACAGTATAGTATAAACCTAACTTTTATATGTACTGGAAAACCAAAAAATTCTTGTGACTTACTTTATTGCAGTTGTCTGGAAGCAAGGTCCTTATATCCCAAGGTATGCTTATTATCATAAAATCTGACAACCATCAGAGAACAATATCTAAGCTAAAAGTAACAATTCAATGTTATTTTTAAAAGATAAAAATTTTAAGCAATAAGGCATAGCCCTAAAGAAATAGCTTTCTATTTTTATATTTTAACCTGAGATTACAGTTTGACTAAAATTTACTTGTCTGTTAAAATGTATGATCATTAAGAAGTACAAATATTCTTAATACACATCATGGAATTCATCTGCAAAGAAGGTACTCAGGAAAAAAAATGAAGAAATGCACATCATTTCATTTAGCTAAAATAAAAAGATAAAGGAATTCAAAATATAACACAGGCTATTAGAGTAAAACCCTAAATATATAATGATAAAACCAGAAATTCTATTAAGAAAAATGTCAAAGTAGCCAATTCCATCTTATTTTATGCATGAAGACGTAGTTTTTAGTATGGCCTGGGGAACTCTTTATTTTATGAGTACTAGTTGTGCCTTAGTTATACAGAAATATTTAATTCTGACTGGAAACTAACTTAAATATCTTTCAGTTGTCAAAGGCTGAATAATTTCATGGTTTTGTTTAAAAGTCTTACAAGAGTCAGAAATACCACTGGAATTCTTTCTCATCTTCACTTGAAGCAAAATGGCCTTCTGCAGGCACACAGGCCTTTAACAGTTATATAAAATATTCATATCAAATACCAGAAATTCTGAGATTTACTGAAAATTTTTTGAAATGAGAAGTTTAAAAAATTAAGAAAATGAATTTCTTTTCAATAGCCTCTTCCAATACTAAGTAATCCTAAACTAATGTTATAGGTAAACTATAGCAATTATCAAAGCTTTTAATCAAGTTAATCATCTCTTAGCATGTCTATAATAATCTGGATTATTTTACTTGTATCAAATAAACACATAAAGAAAAAATTAGTTAGCTTTCTGCTAGTTACTATCATTCACTTTGAAGAATTTCATTGGAGAGAGCATAACAACAAACCACTAGGCAAGGCAAAGTTGAGTGGTAGAGTACGGAGGGAGGAATACTAAATGCAAATTCTCCATTAGTTATGTTAAGGGTCATAAAGGGAGTAAAGATAAATGAAATACATTTTAACTAATAGATTTAATATGCTCAGCAAATAGTGACATACATAATTAACAGTACATAACTCTCATCTTTCTTAGCCAACTAAGGAACAGAAAGTCCAGAAAACAATAAAATGGGTCAAGGGAGTCTTAGAGGGAAGGAACAAAAGGCTAAAGACCTATCCCTTTGTCCCTACATAATCTAGAGCTAACTATAAATAAAATACAAAATTTTTAAAGAGGAATGTGTTTTATCTACAATCCAGATTTTAGAGTATAAAAATCCCACATATAACCTTAAAGGAAAAATAAAAGTATAAAAGGGCAACCACTAAGGTAAAGAAACTTCAATTAGTGTGTGCGTATGTACACACACATAAAACAATCATCTAAAAATTTCCAGAACTAAGCAAAATCTGGTTGATTATACATTTAAAAAACTAGAGGAGAAATTGGACAGTCAGAAAGACTATAATATCAAAAGATGATAAACAGTCCTCAGTTTTGACCAACTCTATCTGCCTTGAAAATGATGTAATAATGAAAGGGTTTTAGGAATCAACTAGCTGTGCACTTTCCAGACCTCCTCATAAATACAATGCTTGTTTTCGTATACTCTCCTCTCACAATGAGTAAGACATCCTTCTTATTTCAGAGGGGTCTTGGATCTAAGAGCATTGTCAAAGCAATGACAAGACTTAAGTGATAATTTGATTTTACCTTTTTTTTTTTTTTTTTTTG
>JAQZBX010029395.1:0-27324 GCA_029593785.1 Cabassous unicinctus | reverse complement strand
ACCGGCTCCACCTCACTGTTACAATTTCTTCCATTGCTTGAATCACAATATGTCTACAACAGAACACCACCAAGTCCACTCTAGTCCACAGCTCCTCCCCCAATCCTGAGGGGACTTGGATGGTGATGTCCACTCCACCTCCAAGTGAGAGAGGGCTTATATCCCATGGATATAGTGGATGGGATTATCTTGCCTTCAGATAGGCTGCAGGAGGCTGCAGGAGGCTACAGGCCCTCTCTGTTCCCTGGGATGGCCGTTGCCCATAACAATGTATTCTGCTTATTTATTTATTTTTTAATTTTTTAATTTTTTTTACTTTATTATTATTTTTATTTATCACTCCCTCCACCAGATGGGTCTCTCATCTGTCTGCTCATTGCCTTCACCAGGAGGCACTGGGATCTGAATCCGGGACCTCCCACATGGGAGGCGAGTGTCTAACAGCCGGAGCCACGTCTGCTTCCCTTCCCTAACTTATAGTCTTATCCAAAATCCAAATTCTTAATTTAGTCTACAAAGTAACTTTACCTTGATTAATATATTTATCTATTCTCTCTCCCCCATCTATGGGATACTTTTTGTTTCAGTGACTGACTCTAAACTTTCTGATTCCCCCTCACTCATTTCTTCTATCATAGCCCCCCAATCACTGAGATTTTTGTTATATTTCCTCAAGTTCTTCCTACTGGTAAATTATAATAGCCTTGAAATTCAGGTAATTTCAGTGTGAAAGATAAATAAGTGCTCCATGAAAAAAAAAGGCAGGGGCGGGGGGGACAGAGAGAGAACATTTTCCTGAAAAGTACTAAAAAGACCCCTTAGTCCAAAAAAGACAGATATAATAAAATGACTTGACATAAGACCATGGAAGGCAAACAGAAAACAAATGGGAGAATTGTGGTTCACCACTTTCAGATAATATGACTTGTGCAAGAAACAACTCTGAAGTTCATTTTCCTCATGTATAAACCAGGGGAAAGAGTTTTCTTTCAGGCTAGTTGTAATAAATAAAAAGAATAGCATTTGAATTTATTCTTTGTCTATTTTGTTTCAAGCACTGTACTAGATAATTTATATATTTTTAATTAATATTCACAATGTCCAGGTGGCTTAAATATCACATATTAAAGCCTTAGCCCTATGTCAGACACATAGCAGGCATTTAACATATGTTAGTGGCTTCTCTCTTTCATTTTATATTAAAATTATAGAAAAATCTGTTCATGTTCAGGCACTCTGCACTCTCATGCTCTATTGCTCATTGAATTAAAACAATCATAATCATAATAAAACACTCACTGATTTGCATTAAAATAACATACATTCCAATGTATCTAAAGTAATCTTATATATGATTTACCACTAATTTTATCATGAAAAGTTTTAGCAAATTCAAAAATTTCCTTCATTCCTATTAATCTTTTTAACTTTGTAGCCAGGTACTAAATACCTGTAAAGACTTGGGAAATTTTATGCTCAGAATTCTTTACAAAGAGTATATACTGTCCTTTATCAGTGCAAATTTACAAAATCCTGAAAAATTGCCTTAACCTAAATTTTAACAAGGGGTTCAACGAAGCCTCTAAAATAATCATTCAACATACAACTGGTACTCATGTAGGTTCCTGAGTGCCATGACCACATGTGCCCAGCACAGTTTTATCTTCAGTCCTTACCTAGCACTTTGTCTGGCAACTTGCAGTACTTAATACATCATGGTGAAATTAATATCTCCAAAAATAAAATTAAAATTAGGACTTTGCTCATAAGCAAATCAAAATATTTAGATGGACAATATACAGATAAGGAAAACTTAAATTTTTTTCTTAGCAAGTACAAGAATATTTTTAGTATATTAGGTAAAACTTGATTTTTCAAAAAGTGAGCGTATTGAAAAAGGGAGTATGAATATGACCCCAATTAATAAAAGGCTAATAGTGCTCTACTTTCTGAATTTGTAGCAAGCTTTCTCTTTAGCATTAACATATGCCAGACAGAGTAAAGAATACTGAAGTCACTAGCCTCCGTTACTGCGAAGCTAAATATATCATGTGACAGAAAATATGTTTGCTGCAGCAAAGTGCATCCAACTGCAGTCCTAAGAGGATTGCTCGAAAGCCTTCAATTCCTATGGTCTTTCCAAAAACATCTTACGTTTTCTAGACACTTGATAGCCCTATGGTTTCCTATTGCTCTTTAACCTTACAATATCCCCCTCTTTGACATGTCTGTCAAGTTTAGATGATAAATCCAGAAACTGGGAACTACTTCTGTGAGACTATAGTATTCAATAAGGACCTGTATAGCTGCTTTCATTCTTTAAAGAAATGATTTTGTTGGTACTATGAGCCAATCACTGTGTTAGGCACTGGACTACAACTAAAAGATTATATTACCCAAAGTCAAGGGACTTGTGATCTACTCAGGGAGAGTAGCAAGCATAAGCAACTACAATACAGTGTGACATTAGCTGTAAATGTCATAGGGAAAATTCTGGAAAATTAAAATCTAAAGATCTAGGAAAGCAAAACAGCATCTAAGAGGAAGTAATCTCTTATCTGATAATTGAAAGGTGTGTACAGTTTAGCCAGGTGAGGGGGTAGAGAAAGGTGCTTAAGGAATGGGTAAAAGAGAGCTTGGTTTCTTCATGAAATGTGTAAGGCTGGAGAGTAAAGAGTAAATTACAAATGACCAGAAATAATGCAGGAGACACAAAAGTCCAGATCATGAAAATCTTTGTAGGCTGATTTCTTTCCTGAGTGCAAAAGGGAACCCTTGTTAATTTAAAGGAGCTCATAATTAGGATTCATCAGACTTGGATTTTAGTAAAACCAGCCTGGATGCACTGCAGGAAATAGATTGAAAGGGGATAAGATTGGAGTCAGGGTTAATAATTAGGAACCTTCTGCAGTAATCCTGATAAGAAATGATGGTGGCCTAACCTTAGTGTCAAAAAATATTCAGGAGAAAGAATCAAGAGGCTGAGGCAGTTAATTGGGTAAATTAGCCAATGATAGTGTGCGCTCATTCATTTGGAAAACCAAGTAACCACTGTATAATTTCCTACAACAGGGAAAAGTAAAATCATTACAGATATGTATAAAGCATTTATAGATACCCCACTAGTGGCAGGTGCATTTAGGAAAATTTGTTTTTGCCCTCACAATAACCCTGCAATGTAGTTATTATTAGCTCTATTGATCATTTGAGAAAAGTGAGGCTCAAAGATTAAGACAACTGCCTGAGATTACACATTTGGTAAGTGGCAGAGCTGGGATTCCAATCCAGGTGTGTCTGATTCCAATGGCCACACATTTCCCCAGATCTTGTTCTCATTTTACACTTCAAAATCAACAAAAGCTTAATATTAAGGATATTAGAGAGGTAATTTTAACTGTCCCAAAATAAATAAGGGTCAGATTCATGATAATTCAATTAATGGGCAGATTTATTATGAAGTTTAAGGTTGAGAAAAGACTTTGGATTTATCTAATGCACAGCTCCCATAATAAAACCCTTTTCAAGTGATCACTCAGGCTACTTTTACTCAAGTGTGGTCCATGCAACATCAACATCCAAGTCACATGGGCTGCTTATAAAAAATACAGATTTTTGTTACTCATGCCATACCTAAGGCATGATTCAGAAACTTTGGAGGTTACAATTCCCAATTTAATAAGACCTCCAAATGCTTTTCAGGCTCAACAAATGTAGAGAGATTTAGATCTTACCTCTATAAATTCTATATATTCCATAGAAAGAGAATAGGCATTAAAATAGATTTAACATGTCATTAAATAATAAAATTATGTAAACAAGCTTTATAGTCACATTTTACAAGTAAGAAGGATTTTCCTTTTCTATTTAAAGGAGTTGGTAGGAAAAATGTAAGACATTAACGTAAGTTAAATGGTGGCAAGTTAAACTTTGAGAAGCAAAACTATTTTCAGAGGACTTCTTCCATGGTTACTTATGTTGCCAGAATGTGTGCTTACATTGAAAAGCACTGAAATACTTTTTACACTGAAGCCTAGGAGTAATTTAGCCTCTGACTCCAGATAACTTATTTGGTTCAGTTTCTAATTTTTTCATCTAGAACAATTATTCTGAAAACCACTAAGAAATGCTGAGTTTGTTAGTGCATGAGTATATATAAATGGATGAGAAAATTGTGAAAAAGAAGACAATTTTAATATATTTTTATTATAATAAAGACAAAAATTAGATGTTGAGAAATCCAATATCTGATGTTAATCTACCTCTAAGAAAGTTTCTTGCAACTCTATATGTAGTTTTATAGCTGTGACCATTACCTTAAATTTCTATACTTAGTATTTTTAAATTATTAATATTTGTATCAATTTTAGCATGCTAGTTATTGGGTTTAGTTTTCCATGATATGACGTCTGAGACAGAAAGGTCAACCTAACAATGGAAATTCTCTGGGCATATGTGATTCTCTTAGATGTATCTATATTTTGACCTGCCCAATTCTTCATTTCTGGGCCCAAATGAAAAAATTCAAACGTTTCTATTGCAAATAGTGGAGAACTGTTATTCTTTCTGTCATAGATTTTTTTTTTTTTTAATTGCTGTTTTTTCTCTCTACGTGTTTTAGAGAAACTACCTTCAGAATCTTTCAAAGTATGAGTTTGGTAGAATTTCCAGTAAAAGCTCAAAAAATTTGGAAATACATTTTCTGCCCTTCTTCACGTACCTCTTGAAAATGGGGAAGGAGCACCATAGCAAGGAAAGGACGTTAGAGCCTCTGAAATTCTACCTTAATTTCAGGGTATGAAACTGATGTATATATCATACAAAACAATAACATTTGAATCCATAAACAAGAGTCGAGTTAGTTTGGAGAAACTCGGGGAATTAAATTAAAGCTTAGTCTTCCACCAAATACCTTGAAGCTCTACGGGCACTGCAGGTTTGCAGTCAGAGCTCTGACTTCCCTAAGAAAATATTTGACAGAAATTGCAGGAGGATGACTTGAACACATGGAACTCAGTCAGTTATTTATTTTACATTTAGAAATCAGCAGACCAGCTTTTGAAAATATTTGTATCATAAATTATCTCGTGCCCTACAGTTCCTTCTTGTAGTGATGCTTTCGAAAGTCATTTGTTATTCAGAAATTTCGCCAGTGGATTCTATTCGCAATAATTTATGTTTGCCAATGAAACCTGAAGGGACAACTTGACACTTTGACATTTAAAGCTATGGTGAGGTGAGGTAAATTGGTGGTTTCCTACTGCCTGCGCAGTACAATAATTTATGCGGTTTTTGCACATATTGTACAATAACATTTGGATCCATAAACAAAACTAAGAAACAATAGTTTGGAGGATCTCAGCCAATAACATGTATCTTACTGAGTTATTACATTGCAACTAAAAACACATATAAATTTTAAGATCTGTTTCCAAAGCTAACCTAGTCTCTTCAAGTCTCTGGCTAAGCTATAAGTAACCGCAGGGCACATGTAAAACAGCTTGCTTGACCTGGTTAATAAATATTTCCAATGTATTTAATTGTAGAATTCTGTTTCCAAAAGGCTTTGCATCCAAAGTGCATACAAAGTTTAACCTGCGTGTTTTCTGAATGACTTGCTAAAATAACTCAATCAATTCCATTACTGAGGGGTAATAATGAGAAAAGAATTATCTTCTACATGTTTAAAGGATATTGTACATGAATATCATGCACAATATAAAAATTTAGTAAGAATATACAATTTTTATCCATAACTTCATTAAATAACATATTCAGTAGGTATAATATTAAATTTATTTTAGCACAACTGTGGATTCTCAACTCCTACAACTACAGCAAGTTTATTAGTTTATTCCAACACACTTTCTTCTTCATAACAACTCACTTTACTTGAGGTTTAAAAAAGAAAAAAAGATCACATTTATCTCTAAAGGATATTAAGAGGTTTTCCACTTTTTGTTCACTTAAAATAGCTAGAACAAGTTTTGGTAAATCAGGAATGAATAGTAGGTCCAAACCAAACCATTTCTTTTATTACTATTTTTAGGAGTACTTTGAGAGTCATCAGTTTTTCAAATTATCCCTCACTTTACCCAATATCATTAGAAAACTGCATCCAAAAAGGTTAAGAAGTTTTCCTCTAAGTCTATTTGAATATCTGAAAGTTCACAGGCTTATGAGCTGCTACCTACCTGTGAAAAAATAATTCATTTTGCTTCATAAAAAGATATGATACTACCAAAAATTAAAGTTAATGCATTAGAAAGTCAGATATACTTCTCTGATGCTCTACATGCTTGGTTTTGTAGAGATAGAAAATAGAAGCATTCTTCATTCTAAACTTGGCTCCAGTCACTGCCATGGCTCTAACTGCAGCACTGTCTTCTTGCTAGTGAGCCTCAAGGACAAGCCGAGGTCACTAAATATCGCTTACTATTCAGACAGCCTGAAATGCTGCTGAACAATGTAATACTGCCACATTCTGCCAGTATCTTATTTTGTGAATCCTGATGTTGCAGCTTGGGAGGCATATTAGTTGGAAGGTTTCATTCTTCACATTTTCATTCAGTTCATGGTAGATTTAAATATCTAATACCAATGAGGGAAAGTCCCAGAGAATTACAGTGATTTCAGAACAGATTTCAAAGCTATCATCAGACAGGAGGGTGGAAGGCAGAAAAGGGCTTCCATTACTTAATCATCACAACTGATTATTTAACCATTATAGTTTTTGAAATCTAAGCATCAGATTTTTTAACCAAACTATTTCGGGATTTTTCTATCACTAGAGAAAGGAATACAGCAAAATAAACATGGATTCCATAAATAGACTGACTACTCTTTCTTAATGCAAAAATAGGGATACATGTGGCTCAAAAATCCATACTTTACATTAGGAAGCCACAGAATAGGGAGAGTGAAATGAAAGTACATCCTTTCATATGGGGAAGAGGACCATTAGAAAAAAAAATCTAAACAGACTACAGGGTTTAAAACATATATACTTTGATTTAAAAGTATGCCATCCAAGCCACTAGTTTTTAAAAAATGGTTCCTAAGGAATACGTGTGATGAATTATTATCAGAATTTACCAGGAGTTAATTAAAGACACTCTTAAACATGTTTTATTTTATTTTATTTTATTTTATTTTATTTTATTTTATTTTATTTTTTTAGGAGGCACCAGGGATTGAAACCAGGACCTAGGACATGGGAAGCAGGTGCTCAACCACTGCACTACTTCCACTCTCCCATTTTTTGTTTTTTGTTTTTTTAAACTCATGATATTGCTCATCTGGGACTATTGTATGAAATTTTATATATGCAGATTTCCAAGAAGTAAACATTACTGTTTTTCCCACAAATATAAATCAGAGCCATTACTGATGTTTGTGTTAGTAAGCACAAAAATCCTAAAGAACTTTCAGAAAATCTGTAAGTGGAAATAGGAGAATAAAAATTATGTTTGGAATAAATGGTGAGACTATACATAGAGAGAGAGAGAGAAAGAATTTAAAAGAAGAAAGAGAGAGAAGTAAGTAAAAAGGATTAAAAAGAGGAGGGAGGGAGGAAGGAAGAGAGGGAGGGAGGGAGGCAGGGAGAAAGGAAAAGGGGAGTGGGAGGGAAGGGAGGGAGGGAGGAATCGAAGAAGAGAGGGTGTTCACTAACAGTGTCCAATCAAGGTACTTGCTATGGGGAATACTTTATAGTACTGTTTTCATTCTTTACCCTCAATTGCTTTCATCTGGTATGATAAATTCCTCCATCTCAATATGCAGGTAGGGGCATGAGGGGGTGGGTGGGAAGGAACTGGTAGGAAACCTAAATGTTCTCTAGCCTATTTTCCTGGAAAACCTGAATGACATGGTTGATAATAACTACCATAATTACCACTATTGTTCCTTGATAATAATTCGGTCCTGGGAGCTGGTCTAACTAGTCACTATATGCAGCAGTTGTAATCTTCACAACAGCTTTATAAGAAGGTATTATCACTCCCCCATTAGAAATGAGGAGACTACTGTTCAAAATGGAAAAGTAGTTTTCCAAGCACATGACAAATAAATGAGAGTCAAGCTTTGAATTAAGGTCTTATTGCCTCTGCCAGTTGATTAAATCCACACAGCTGTAGCAAGAGGCGAATTTGAATGCCCTGCATTACATTACTATGGAGTGTTTTTTTCTATTACAACACACTGCTCAATAGCAGTACAATTCGGGCAATATAAAAATGAGGTTAGCAGTCATGATGTGAATAAAATGATCATGCTTTCCTCAGGCCCGTTTTCAAATGCCATCTCCTTAAATGTGGCAGTCTCTGCTTCCTTCCCAGAACACCCAAGACTTAGTTCTCTGCTTTTTTTCCCCCCAAAACTCTAAGATTTAGGCAGCAAGTATGATTGATACCTTAACAACTAATAGGTAACTGGTGAAGAAGGGGCCTTCAGTGAAATTTATGATGGAAAAACAAAAAACTTAGAATAATATTAATGGTAATGTTATAGGAAATCTATTTGATTGGGGACAGGGAGATAAAACAAACTAGAAATGGACCCATTCTTTAGTACAGAGGAAAGAGTAGTTTATATTCACATGATTTAAATGGCAATCATTGCTATTTATCAAGTGACCCTCTTACAGTCAAATTCTCAGTGTATATTTATGGTTGTACAAATAAAAATATCTTTGCTTTAGAAGGTTAATTTTTTTTTTATATTACTGTGTTACAAGAAACTATTTTTCATCCATCCCAGGTATATAAAGGCATTGTTAATTAATCTTTAGTGACTTTGAATGGTAAAGAATGCAAATTTCCAGTGTTCCTATTACTTATTAATCAAGAGAATGTATGATGCTGATAATGTTGCTTACTGATTGTTTGCAAGTACCTAAATCAATGGATAAGGTCCATATGAAAAATGATTATAAATTCAAAGCTGGTGTAAAGGTCTGCTCAAGTCAACAGGTAATATTTAATTTTGCATAAGCCTGCCAATTGTAATGCACTGTTGGTCTGTGTTTTCTCATTGCAAGAGCAAGATTATATATAGCTATATTGATGAAAATAGGAAGAAAAGAATTTGAGGGTGGTGGTTCATGGTCATAAAAGTTGGGGAATTAATAGCAACAGCTAGAGTCAAAAAATAACAACTTCCCCTGGAGCATCAGGAAAATAAAACACTGCCTTTTCCAGTCAAGGGTTTCTACTATGTGAAGATAAATGGTTATAATAATATTCAGCACTTTCAACCAAATATCACAAGGTATTTCAGAAACCAGTATGCCATGGTTTCAAAGTGGAATAAAAATAAGGGTTCAGTATCAGGTGAAAAACTTAAATAGAATAAGATATTCTAGTTTATAAAGTAAAGTTATAACGCAGCTAAAAGAAGCCTCTGGTTTGTAAAGAAGCTACTTCATAAGTGTATTTGGAATAGTTACACTTTTGTGCAGTCACCATATGGCATGGAATATTGTAGCACATTTGATTTGGAAAGCTATTAAGGATATTAAGAAAATCAATGTGCAGTTGGATAAAAAAGGATACAAAGGAATATTTATGGGATGTTTATATGATCATTTTTAAAAGAAATTATATATGTGTTGCCTGCACATACATATATATGCATGTATACACAGTCAGAAATTCACTCACAACATGTTAGCAGTGGTTATCTCAGAGGCAGACTAACTGGTGATTTTTGAAAATATGCTTTTGGTCATCTGCATTTTTATCATTATATTTATATATTAATAATGTAATAGAGAAGTGAGATATTTATAACAAAGTTGTATTTAAATAAAATTTTAAAGAATTGCTTTACTTAGTGATCCAAAACAAGAGAGTCATAAGTCCATTTGACCTGCTTGGGAATTCATGCACATGCTTAGTAGCTATCTCCCAGCCCTCACCTACCCCTCTCCTTTTCCACCATAAGCTTTGCATGCTATGTTTCTATATGTCTCCATTTTACAGGTGTTTTAGTTTCCTAAACTTATGGTGCTACAAGTAATCACCATGAAATGTTTCAGCTTAAACAAAGGGAATTTTATTGACTTAAAATTTTCAGACCAGGAAAATGTCCAAACGAAGGTATCATCAAAGCAATGCTTTCTTCTCAAAGACCTGTTGCGGACAATCCTTGGCTCCTCTGTCACATAGCAAGACACATGGCAATGTCTGCTAGTCTCTTCCTCCTCCTCTGGATTTCCTATCAGCTTCTTGCTTCTGTGACTTTCTCTGTTTGTCTGAATTCATTCCATTTATAAAGGTCTCCAGTAATAGGATTAAGACCCTTCCTGACTGATGTTGGGTCACACCCTAACTGAAGTAACCTCATCAAAAGGCCCTACTTACAAAGGGTGCACACCCACAGGAATGGATTAGATTTAAAAGCATGTTTGTCTGGGGCACATACAGCTTCAAACCACCACAGCAGGCCAAGGGAGACACTGGATCTAATGGAACCATACCTTGAAGCCAAAACCAGGAAAAAGCCTCCCCAGCTTCTTCTCAAGGTGGAACGCTGCCAAAGTTTGCTTGATACATATTTTTTGCTAAGTGGCAACCTCCACCTGTGTGTATAAATATCCAGACCTTGGGCAGCACAGGGTCTCTCATCTCTGACACGAAGCAGGACATGAGGAGCTGCCATCCATTGACTGTGACCCCAGCAGTTGACCTCCCCAGGGGACAGGCCACAATGGGACATCTTCCCCTGCTCCTTTGGACCCTTTGTGCTATGTAAATAATAAAGTTGTATTTGTTGAGAATTTCTGTTGTTTCTGAGCCTATGTTCCCACAATGTACTGTATGGTACTTTCTCCACAAGATCTTAAAATGCCATTTGTTTTATTACTACAGCTGTGTCATAGAATATACTGAGTACGTTTTTATGTTTCCCTGGTATCTTTAAATACTGAATTACGTTTTCCAACTAATTTGGGTTATAATTTTTCATTGATAGGATTTTGATTCCCATCCCATTTCTAAACACCAACTAACTTTTCAGGAAATGTAAGTCAGAAAAGTTCATGCATAGAGTATCTTTTATGTGTTAAGTACATGTTGGATATGTTACATGAACCATCCCACTAATATCTATAACAACCCAGTGACTGAAACATTTTTTCCATTGTGTAGATGAAGCAAACTTAGGGCAGAAGAGGTTGGAAAATAGTGCAAGATCAAGCCACCTAACAAATGTTGTACAAAAATTTAAAATCAGATGTATCTAAACCCAAAGTTAAGATTTCCTACTGTACCACTAAAATTACTCTAAGTTAGTCAGATGGATAATCAATCCATATGAACTTTGTAAACTCTAGAAACATACATGTATTAAAATATACCACACAGTAAATTTCAAATCTTCTGGGATTTCTTTCTGACTCCATCGAACTTGAATATTTAAACACCATGGATGCCATGTCATTAACAATGCAAACATTTGGCAGGATTCCCTGGCTAAAAGTGTCTCCTGTTAATGCTTTTTAAGATAGTTTAGACAATAAACGCAATTGGTGATTTACACATGAAAGGAAAGTATTTCGTGCATAATTCCATGAATCTCTATACATCTAGCTAGCTAGGTAGCTTTCATTGTTGGAGGAAGGATAAGCACAAGCTTTATGACCCCATTTCCACAAAAGGCTTGCAGAAAGAGTAGTGCCTAACCAAGGCTTACCTGTCTATATTCTGGGCAGTCCTAGATATTCCATTCTATTCAGAATCCTTCACTGCTTCCTCTATATCTGAATCCATGTGTTTGCAATGCATTTATCCTTTAACCTCCTATCTGAATTCTTCACTTCAGCTCCTACTCCTGTCTATGGTTGATACCTTCTTTGGCTGCCTCACCCCATCTTCCTTTGTTGTTACCCTTCTTTGTTGTTTGTTTGATCACCCTTAACTGATGGGGAGTGGATGTAGCTCAAGTGGTTGAGTGCCTGCTTCCCATGTACTAAGTTCTGGGTTCAATCCCTGGTACCCCCTAAAAACAAGCAAACAAATGAAAAAAACCCTTAACTGATGGCCTATAATGAGAGGACAGGTAAACCCCATTCTCAACCAGTTTAGGGTCCTAGTTTCTCTTTGTGCTTCAGGCTCCAGCTTTCCTGGACATAGATTTGATACTGGATTGTATAGTTTTATGGAAGGTCTTAGGGACTGTTAGCATGACTTATGGATTTCTCGGAAACTGGCATTAGCACTAACACTGGGTTCTGAGTTCAGGAAAATTCTGTGACCGGGCTGTGTAGATTGGGGAAACTGGGAATGATAAATGAAGCCCTTGCTCATGCATGACAGTAAGAACCTCACTCCAGGTATGTTTCATGTTGTATAACACTGAGATTGATGAAATGTTTGGGTCTCAATATGGCAATTACCCAGACAAGCTGACTTGAACTGCTCCCAATTTCTGTATGTATGGCTGGATGTGGAAGGGCCAGTTGGCCTTCTTGAACACTTGAGATGATTATCACTTACTCACATGTTAACATATCCAACTGTGAACCCCGATGATAAGGATTTCCGGGGTCCATAAATGTGCATCTTTGTGTCTTCTTTGAAAATGCTGCTCAGCTCTATGCTGTGTGTTCTGATTGGTCTGACTTCTTTTTGTGTGTTTTCAATATGCAAATAATTTTGTGCTTTACCCATGTGATTGGTCTCTCCACCAAGTTGAATCTGTTCTTAACATCTGTCAAAAAATACTCTACCATTTGGTGGGAATGACATAAGATCCAGATCCATTATAGTAGAATTCTGTGGAGAAAGTTTTAGGATATTGAATGGGAAGAGGCTGATTTAGTGATGCTCATTATGGATTGAATCATGTCCCAACAAAAAGAGTTCCAAGTCTTAATCCCCATTCCCATTCTGAATCCATTTGTAAGTAGGGTCTTTGATGATATTATTAGCTCAGGTGTGGCAAACTGAAGCAGGCCTTAATCTTATATGACTGCAGTCCTTATAAGCAGAAGGAATTTGGTCATAGAAGGAGGAGACAAAAGGAGGCAGATGGACATGGGAGAGAGGCAGAGATTGAGTTGTAGATTGCCAACAAGCTACCACCAGAATGCTACAGATTTCAGACACAGCATGATCCTACCAATACCTTGATGTTGGATTTCTAGCCTCCAAATCTATGAGACAATAAATCACTGTTGTTTAAGCCAACCAGTCTGTGGTAGGTGTTACAGCATCCCTGGCAAACTAAGACAATGTCAAGTTGTTCCACTAACATTGAAGATTGGAGATGTCTAAGGTGTTTGGATATGTGGGTGGAATTAGTTTTTTCCATGGAGCATGAAGGCCATATCATGAAGTCCTGGGTGGCTTGCTAGATTCATCAGCAGTGAGATGAATAAACCAAGGGATAGAGTAGGACAATAACTTGCCCAAGATGCAGAATTTGATCATGGTAGAGCCAGCTGTATAATCCCTATCTCCTGACTTCCAGAAGACTGTTCCTTCCAAACTCCTATTGTTCTGGTGGCATTGCCGTCTGAGGTAAAGATAATCATCAGAAAAAGCACATTCCAATGTTTTGCTCCTCACCTCCCTCTTTTAGATTTTTCTCTATCTGCATGCAATTCATTTTTTAAAAACATTTTTATTGTAGTAACATATCTACAACTCAAAATTTCCCATATTAAACACTTTCAATGTAGAATTCAGTGATATTAATTGGCTTCCCTTTCATGCCCCTCTATCCTGTTCAGTTTTTCTGAACACAGGGATTTAAGTCTTAAAACCTAACTTTTTAATCATCTCTTCTTGACATGTGTCCTCATAGGGTCCCAGGACTCAATTTATCTTCCCTACCTTTTGATCAAAAGAGCATTGTAGAAGCCAGTGGTGAGGGAATGCTTGGGCTAGTGTTGAGTTCCTTTTTACAGACAGTTTATAAACATCATTACAGATATTTTAACATTAATTCTGTTTTGAAATATGTACTAATCACTTTGATGCCTAAGTGTATTATTGGTATGAATATTATGAGTAAATGAAAAATCACTGCATTCAGAAAGCTCATCTTTCACCGAGGATTAACAGGTCATATAAATGAAAACCTGAGAATTTACCCAACTTAATGCCTGTGGTAAATATCAAATATACAAACTTTTAATTAAAGAGATGGTGCTTGTAAGTATATTGTTGTGCATTAGCTATTTATATAATAGCTTTGGCCAGTAAAACAAAATGCACTTGGCAAGGCATGTGGGCTATAGGGAGTCAAATTAAATTTTATTTTCCTTTTTCTTCTGCTCCTTACAAGTGATCTGATACAGAAAATTCATTCATTTAATCACCATATATTTGTCAGCCATTATGTGCAGACAGTTTTAGGTGCTTCATATTTACTTCAGTGAATGAAAAACACAATGATCCCTGTCCTCATGAAAATTACATTCTCTCAGAGATGGGGAAAATGTGCAGTCAAAAAAATATAATATAGTACAGTATTAGAAGGTATATTTTTCTATGAAATAAAGAAAAAGAATATGAAAATAACATTGATTAGAAGTGCATGTTGTGGTCATTAGAGTAGGCCTCCTTGATACTATGACATTTGACAAAGACTCCTCTGCAAGCTGGGGGTGGGGGCCATCTAGGTAATGCTTTCTTTTTCAAACTTATTACAGTAGGACAGTCAGGGACAGTTTGCTTTTCTTTGGGATGGTATTCAATACACATATACTGTGTCTCTGGGCTATATTAATTCATATTATTGTCATAACTTAAGAAGAAGAATCATATGATGATAATTAACTGCACTGTATATAATAATAACAACAACAACAATAATAATAGGAGGAGTCATTGAGGACAAAGTGGATTCTAATTTGAAAAAGCTGGTACAATCAGGACATTCAAAGTTGTCTGATCCATCCGAAAACAGTAACAAAAACCAGCTCTGCAAATACAATCCTTATGCATATCTTGGGTGGGAGCTATACAGGTTATTGCACTGAAAATGAAATTAGTGATAATAAAATGAAACTTCAATTCTTAAATTTACCATACGATACAGGATGAGATTCTTTCAATTTTGGAGAAATTATTTCCCAATTATTGGTGAAATTTTATGAACTATATTCAGATCACATGAAAAATATATTTTTGAATGAGCAGAATAGCAGCAGGCAATAACTGTTATGTTAAAAAGCTGTTTATTATTTAGTTAAAATGAATTTTATGAGAATAAAGCTTATCTATTATTTGAACTGTCAGCTGTAGAAACTCATGCTAACTGGAGCCTCTGATAGTGCTGGTTTTGGGGTTCGGGGACCCAATGATTACCTGCTGGAGCTGCTCGCTACCAATTTTAAAAGATAATTACTAGCTTGCAACTAAATACTGGTCAGTGGTAATTGCGGCAGAGTTTACATAGACTCTAATAATGCCTTGCATCATTTTTTAAAATGTTTAAATACCTAAAGGGGAGCTCAGAAAATCTCATTAATTAAATATAAATGGTATATTTGTGATCATGCAAAAGGAGGCATCATGGAAGGGACCCATATAATTTATGAAAAGGCCACCCTCCAGAGGCCATCATATTCCCCACTTGACAGTTCTTTCTCCTGCAATAAAGATGGTTCTCTTGTGACATAAGGGGTTGGTTTTCTAAGAGCAGTGCTCAATTAATTGAGTAGAGAGTAGTGTCTAAAAGGCTGCACTTATCCTCCTTTAAGAAAAAAATTTTCTTATACATAAAGGATAAAATCAGGTTAAGAGTCCATGTAAACACAGTGCAGCTGACAGTATATATCCAAATACAAAAAATTCCTAATGATATTGTAGGCACATATAAATGTCTTTTTCAATATTTTCAGTATTTTCAGATTTTTTTTCAGAATTTTCACTGTTTAGTCCAGCAAGCGAGCCATAGACAATACAATTAATAAAGATCACCCTACATGAAAACAGAGCTTATCAAAAAGCTACAGGTGTTTTAATTTCAAATATTGGTTAATTTTCTTCATACAAGCAGGATGGGTTATTGTGTGATGTATGATTGTGTTCATTCCAGCAGATGGAAATAATACGATAAATTTTGACAATTTTTCTGGCTTAGGCTTTGGCTACTGTGTGGCTAGGGCCTAGGCAGAAACTACAATAAAATTACTGAAAATTGGATGAACTCCAAACTTATCAACAGAACAGAGAATGCATTTCACAAGACATAAATGGCAGGAGCAAGCCAGAAATACAACATTAGGTTGTCCTTTCTTGTGTCATAAAATCCCCAAAGCCGCATGACTTCAAGGACAAATGAAACAGTGTTACACAAATCAGGGGGATCATTGGGCCTGTGGGATTGGCTTTCCAGTTACAAGACAAGAGGATAATGAAGTGAAATATATCATCTACAAAGGTGATCCTTTAGTTGAAAGTTCTCTAAGGAATGCAGTCAGGAATATATGAAAATACTACACAACTATATTAAATACAATTTAATTGATTCTTACTACTGAACCATTTTAGACCAACTTGCAGGAGCAATGTATTGTATAACCTGTGCTCTGCACAAAGTCCCCTGACTGGAGGTATCAGTGAGGGCTGAAATCCCCTTAGTAAAGTCATATCTCTTGCCTTGTGTTGTGGTTTGGATCTATGTGCCCCAGAAAAGCATGTTCTTAGACTTGGTTCATTCCTGTGAGTGTGAACTCTTGTAAATGGGACCTTTTGATGAAGTTAAGTTGTGGCCCAGCTGAGTCAAGATGGGTCTTAGCCCTATTATTGAAGGTCTTATAAGGAAGGCCACAGAAAGAGTGTGTGCCAGAGGGAGCAACCAGAAGATGAAAGTCAGTGGAACCCAGAAGAGAAGGAAGAAGCCAGGAGACGCTGCCATGTGCATTGTTATATGACAGAAAAGCCAAGGACCAAGGATCACCAGCAGTCCACCCCAGAATACCATAATCTTCTGGGAGAAAGTAACACCTTGATGACACCTTGATTTTGTAATCCTCCAAACCTCAAAACTGCCAGCCAATAAATTCCCATTGTTTAAGCCAACCCTTTGCATGGTACTTGCTTTAGAAGCTAGGCAACTACATGGTGTTATATCAGCCAGAAGAAGAAATACCAAGTTATCATACATCCATGAGGATGCTGTGACCTTTTTGCCATTCTTCCTTATGGAGGAGGTACTTTTAGTAATTCACAAAAAGGAATTATATTTGCTTGTAGGGTCCTTGTTAAGTTGAACATTTAAATATATTTCTTGAGCTATTATGTTAGTTCTTTCTAATATACAGTTGCCCACAAGAGTTTGGAATGCCATTTTTATGTCACTCTAGTAACATGATTATGGATTATTAATTCTTTTCTACCTGCCATAGAAAGTTTTAACTTAATTCTCAAGATATTTTCTCTTTAACATATCTCATTTTTTTCAAGTAAACCCAATCAAACCGTGCTTTCAAAGTAATAATGTAAAGAATGGAAATACTGCAAAGACTAATATAACCAACATCTATGTACCCACCTTGTCAGTAAATGAATGGACAAAGGCTATCATTCGGACATATTTATTGACAAAGCAACTGTAGCAGTTTGATATTGTTTATGAATTCCAAAAATAGATATTGGATTATGTTTATATTGGTCTGTCAGAGGTTTTACTTTTACTTGATTAAATTATGATTAGGGCTTAACTGGTCCACATCGGTACAGCATTGAGCCCCTGCCCCTTGTTGGGTGGGGTCTCACAGATAAAAGACATGGCAAAGGACAGAGTTGGAGTTTTGATGCTGAGTTTTAATCCTGGAGACCCAGAAAGTAAGCACACAGAGGAGCAGAGCAGCTGAGCCCAGAGGGAATTGAGCCCTGGGAAGAGAGGAACCCAGGAAGCCTGAACTGTTCGCGATGTTGGCAGCCATCTTGCTCCAACATGTGGCAACAGACTTTGGTGAGGGAAGTAACTTATGCTTTATGGCCTGGTAACTGTAAGCTTCTACCCCAAATAAATATCTTTTATAAAAGCCAACAGACTTCTGGTATTTTGCATCATCAGCACCCCTTTGGCTGACTAATAAAGCAACTAAAGCTGAAATCCCTGAGATACTTCCCAAGCCCCTTTCCTCTTCCTCTCCATTGCTTTTTCTCCCCAGAGACAACCTCTGTGAATTTTACTACATTTCAGTTAATGGCTTTACATTAATAAAAGTCATGTGTTTGCATGCAATCTTCTGTAACTTGTTCTTTAGTCAACATCTTTTGAGTTCTACAAGATCTAGTTCATTCATTTTAACTGAAGCATAGTATCCATCATAATACATTATTATTTATTATTATAATACTTTTTTTAAAAAGCCCCTATTTTATCTACTCTCAGGTACCAAACATTACAAATAATGATTTAGAGAAAAATCTTGTACATATCTCCTACTTCACATGTGCAAGAGTTTCCTTAAAATGATATTTCTGTGTTATATGGGATTTACCCAGTCAACTTTATTGGTATTTTTAATTTCTCTCTAAAGAAATTGTGCTAATTTATACTTCACCAGATTTATATGGAGTGTCTGCTTCCCTACCTCCTTTGTCAATCAATATGGACATACTCTTTTAACATTTCTAGTCAGATGAATGTGAAAGTGTGTCTAATTATTTTTTAAAATTATGTTGCATTAATTTTAGGGACAATCAGGATATATGTGTGTCTAGGCTATTCAGGTTTCTTCTTTGAACTGATTATGTCCATTCATATTTCCATTATTTTGTTTGTATTTTTCTTTTTGTATGAATGATTAATATATTTATCCTGCTAATTTAAATTTTTACATAAGTTGTACATACTGTCTCCCAGTCTGATTTTATACATCTTGTAATAAAGTTTTAAATTTTGATATTCTCATTATTCATTATTTAATTATTTCTACTTTATGTATCCTTCATTAAAAATATTTCTCTACTCAGTGATCAGAAAGACATTCACCTACATTTTATCCTATTATTTGTTAAAGTTTTTTATTTTTTAAAATTTATATCTTTAATCTGTGTTTGTTTCCCCTCATCTATGTGGAAAGGTGATTGTCTCAGTACCTTTCTCTACTCATCTGTAAGTTCTATCATGTGTCAAGACCCCACTTACAGGTCAATTTCTGTTATCCAACTTGTGTTTCTTTTGTTCCATTAGCACCATTTACTCATCACGTGAACTCATGTTGCTCCTTTTAAGACTTGCCTTCAATCTAATCTCACCCAGGAAATCTTTCACACTTGAATCATCTCTATGCTCTACAGTTTCTCAGTATTTGCAACTACCAATTTCACTCTATTATTTTGTATGCATTAATATGTGTCTGTAATTTTGTCTTTATGTGTATATAATATGCTTTGAGTTTCATGCATTTCAAATGAAGGAGTTCCAAAGAGTATCAGAGAGAACTGTTATGACACATGAAATAAATTACAATATGCTTTCTAGTACTATGTGAACATTTTATTTTTCCAGACTTAAACATCCTCCAAAAGCTTCCATTACTTTAAGAAAAAATTTAAACTTTGTAGAACATCACTGAATACCTTTGAGATCTGCTGGCCTCTACTACCTTAATCATCCTTAACCCTCCACTCCAAATTTCATCCAATAATTCAACATTTTTAAAAAACCTGCTTGATTTTCCATGTCTCCAAACCTCTTTACATCCTGCCTCCTCTCTCCTTAGCACAGCAGTTACTCACTTGGTTCTTCTTCATTTGGTTAGCCCCTGTCTTCTTTACAATGCACTTCAAATATTGGTTTCTCCAAAAACCTTTGCATGAACCCTCTGTCCATAATACAATTTGCTGACTCATGTCAAGTAAACTTATTATCCTTTACCTATTTTTTTCAAATTTTGATGTGTTTTTATAAGCAGCAACCATAAGTTTTTGTTATTCTCTGTAGTTTTAGAACTTAAGAGAATACTTTAAAAATGATGGTACCCATTCAGTAAATTAATATAATCATTTATTCATCACTGAAAAGAATTTTCGGCACATTGGGAGATACAAAGATGTATAAGGTATTATGACCCTAACAATTATTGGCCTCATGTATATATACTTCCATAATGTTCTGTGTGCATTTAATGGGCATTTCAACATGGGTGTACATCAGTAAAATATATTCTTATTTAAATGACTGCAGATTAATGAACAATTTGAAAGTTCCCTAGTTTATTTAACCAGTTTCCTATTGATGAAGACTTTGATTTTGTTATCATTATCATATTATAACAAAGACCTTTGTAAATGTTATTAAATATTTTAAAATATATTTCTAACCATGAAATTGCAAGTTACAAATTTTGAGTGCTTTTCAGAACCTTGACACATATTGCCAAATTGCTTTCAGAAATTTTGTAAGAATTCACACTCAGTTGACAGTAGGTTTAAGTATACTCACCAATACTGGAGATTAGAAAAATAAATTCCTAAAGATTAATGATTAAATATAATGAAAACAATCATAAGTATTTAATCAATCAAGAATTTATTTTGGCTTAAAATATGGTTTAGGGATATTTGTGTGTAGGTGTGTGTTACTAATCAATTATTCTACTGTTATTTATTGATGAATCCATTTGATTCTGATTGATTTAAAATAGTTTAAGATTCATAAACTAAGTGATTATGCATAATTACTTCTGTTTCTGTGCTTTCATTACTCTTGCATTAAAATATCCATATACTCTGTTGCTGTTACTATATTGTTTTAATTATGGTGTGTTTATAAACATTTTATCGAATGTGAAAGTTCCTCCCCCAATTTACTATTTTTATTTTAAATATATATGTATTTATATATTGTTTATAATTATTTAGTAGAATTCACTAAGTCCTTTCCTAAATTAACTTTGGATCAGGATGGGCTTATATGTGTGTATTGATTCAGGAAATACCTCTCTGTTGTCTTTCCATTGAAAAGCAAATATTCTCCAGTTTCATATTTTCATTTGTATCCCATAGGTAAATTATGTAGATTATTTCAAAAAGTTCTAGGAAATTTATTTTAACTTATTTCCAGGAACTTTATGATTTTTCTGCTATTATACATGACTTCTTAATTTCCATTTTAACTGTTCATTAGTATATAGTATACATGATTATTAGTATATAGACATATTTGTTTTCTCTTTAGTTTTTTCCAACCCAGCTACAGTAATGCATATGTTAGTGATAATGGGTTTTTAGGAAATTCCCTAGGGTTTCCAAAATAGAAAATCATGTCATCAGCAATTGTTTTAGTTTCCTGGCTGCTAAGGTAAGTACCACACAATGATTTGGCCTAAACAACAGGAATTAATTGGCTCATGGTTTCAGAGGCTAGAAGGCTTGCTTCCTCCCAATTTGGAAGCATTCTGGATTACTGGAAATCCTTAGGTCCCTACACTTTTCAGTCACATGGCAATGTCCTCTCCTTTCTCTTCTAGGTTGGGTTGACTTCCAGCTTCCAGCTCTACACTTTAAAGGGCTCCTATAAAAGGATTACAACCCATCAGTCCTGATTTACTTGGTCACACTTTAACTAAAAACAACGTCTTCCAAAGGTCCTATTTACCATAAAATGAATTAAGATTAAGAAAATGCTTTGTTTTCTGGGGTCCATAACTCAATCTACTATAGCAAATAGTATATATTTTGTCCTGTTTTGATTTTAAATTTTTGTTTTTTTTCACTTTGTTTTCCTGACTAATTATTAGAGAACTTCCAGAAGAATGTTAAAAATAATGGGCTACTTTGTTTGGTCCCTAAATTTAATAGAAATGTCTCCACTGGTGAGCCTTTTGAAGCAAGGCTTACTTCAACTAAGATGAAGATTGTGTTATGAGAGTTTGTAGGCTATTTCACCATTCCACTGCTGCTTTATTCTTTTCCCTAAAATAGTTTCTGATTTAATTTACTTCGAGTGTTTCTAGTATAATAGCTACTTTTACTTTGTAGTGTAATTATTTCACACTACTGTTCCTAATTTACTAAGATTTTTTAAAATAAACCATGCAGCTGAACTTGGCCACATGCTTTTTGAGTATCTACCAAGATGACCACACAGTTTTTCTCCCTTAATCTATTTACATGATACATTATATCAGTAGATTTTCTAATATTAAACTATCTTTTATATTTTAACATGTTATTGAATTCCATGTGCTCATACTTTTAGAGTATTTAATATCTGTTTATATGTGAGAGTACTTTGTAGCTCTCTTGTACTATACATTTCAAAATTAGTTTCAATTTCTACAGGTGATATCAGAGAAGTGAAACTAAAATAAGAACAATCTCTAAAATTGATTGCTTTAATATGTTGCTTGAAATCAACAGCAGAGAAGTGCACACTGCTTCACAGGGAAAATTCTTGTAATATAAAGTGGTTTTGAAATAGTCCCACCTGAAATAGTAAGCACCACAGTTCTTTGAAAATGTGTTTTCTATGTTTCCTTTTGTTTGTAAAAATGAAAAACTATATACCACATACAGAAATTAACTCAAAACGGATCAATGACCTAAATATAAGTGTTAAAACAATAAAACTCTTAGAAGATAATGTGGAGCGAGTTGCTATTTGGTGCGTAATGGGAACACAGGCTCAGGCACAATAGAAACTTTCGGCAAATGACCACTTTATTATAGGCATATTTGGAGATAATGCAGGTCCAGTTCCAGACCACTGCAATAAAGCAAACATCACAATAAAGCAAATGCCACAATAAAGGGAATCACTCGAAATTTTTTATTTCCTAGTGCATATAAAAGTTATGTTTGCCTTATGCTTGTAGTCTATTATGTGTGTAATAGCATTATGTCTAGAAAACAATGTACATACCTTAATTAAAATGTGACACACAGACACGAAGTGAGCACATACTGTTGGAAAAATGACACCGATAGACTTGCTCAAACAGGGTTGCCACTGTTGTGCTGAAAATGAGCAAACAGACTTAAATAAAAGGGGTGAAGAACAAGTTTTTTAAGCTAAAGTTGCAATAATGCAGAAGCAGCAACAAAAGAGAGTTCTGCTCAAAGGGGTGAGCTGGGGGGACAGCTTATATGGCTACTTGAGATAAAGGAGAGGTGTGGGGGAATGGGGAGGGATAAAGGGAACATGATTTATGGTTAGTATGTGTGTTCTGTGAGCTACATGGGCTACAGGGAAATGGAGGCTGTTTGGGCAAGGTGACCTTGAGGCCCAGGGTTAATCAGCAAGCAGTATGTGGATGCAGGATTATAGCCATCTGGTGAACATCAGCAGGCCTTGCAGGTGTCAGCTTGAACTCTTTTTTACAGTTCTTCCTCTCAAGCTGGGGCAGGGGGTTTTATCACCACCTCAAAGGATTATTGGTATGGTGACTTGCTTCAGTTAACCTCCGTTTCTTCTTTATGACTCCCTAGAAAAAATGGAAGCTCAAGCAAATCAAGATGGTTAGTAAATTCATTTATCATTCCAATCTCACACCACAAACCTTCATTTTATAAAAACGGCAATAACTGCAAAGTGCAATCTAAAGCAAAGGGAAGTGCAGTAAAATAAGGAATGCCTGTACACAGCACAAGGATCCAAAAGAGCAGAGACAGGGATCCCTTCAAGCCAGTCACAGGGAGGCCAGTTTCTCAGGCCAAGGTCAGTGGATGGCAGCTGCCCACACTAGACAAATCTGTGCTGCCTGATTTGTACAACCCAGGGGGAAGGGGCCCTGCCACTGAGAGTACCCTCTCTGATAAGCACCTGGGGCTGCTTGTTTCAGTTTCTGGGTTTAAGTTATATTAAGTACATTCCATTAACCCTAACATCTACCCAGGGCTATGCAGTAGAAACCTACTGAAACATCTGCATACAATAAACAGGGGAGGAAGTGTTCAAGGGCTGGGAGATGGACACCAGGTGTTTCTCTGACTTCCCAGGCTAATAACATGGGGATAAATATTTAGGACCTTGCATTAGGCAAAGGATTCTTAGGCTTTATACCAAAAGCACAAGCAACGAAAGAAAAAAGAAAGTGGACCTCATCAAAATTAAAAACTTTTGTACATCAAAGGACATTATTAAAAAAGTGAAAAGACAACCAAACAAAATGAAAAGCAAAAATCTTTCTCACAACTCGCATTTAGGAAATAGAAGGGAATGAGTCTATGAATAACAAATGGAAATTTAAAAATAAAAGAAAAAAAAACCCTGAAGCATTTTTCTGCCCATGGGTCACTTATGACAAAACTATATAGGGATCATTATTGTACATTTAAAATAACACTCATTTTCAGGTATATGGGATTATAAAAGTCCATTAATGTGTGTATAACCCAGCTTGTGATGATGAGATATCCAAAAGACTTCAGTTAAACCTTGTCTGAAAGTAAAATTTGTTCATTTCTTCATAAAATTATAAAATCTATTTTTTTCAAGCAAATATTATAAATGAAGCAAATATTTGGTAAACAATCATGAAGATAAGTATATAGAGATATGTGATTTATTTGCTAATTTTTGTCTTCTCTAAAGAGAAGAATATCTCTCTAGGATATTCTTTTATTTTCAAGTACCCACAAGACACAATACCCATTATGAGAACATGTAAGAACACAAAAACTGAAGAACCTCCAGGCCATAGAAACATGGTCCTTTATGTTTACAGTCCCTGGAAATATTGAGTCAGAAGGAAAAGACACTCATTATAGTCAAGGAAACAAAAAAAGTGTTTGCCAATTGAGAATGCAAAGGCAATTAATATGTCTGAGGGATTTGACAGAAGTAAGACCAAGTGAGCATTCATGTTGAGAATGAGAAAAGATGCAACAAAATAAGAATAGATCAAGTAGGGAAGTCTGGAACTGTTTCTGTGACTGCTGAATGTCACATCCATCCTTTGCAAGGTTTGGCAGACTTTCAAAGTGATTATCTAAACACCTACACTATCAAGTTTTTTTAATATCATGTTGAATTTATATAGTTCCTGTGGCAGTTTGAGATTATTTATGAATTCCCAAAAGAGATATAGATTATGTTTGTAAGCTGGCCTGTTCCTCTGGGCATGATACCCTTTGATTGTATTCAGAGGTTTCACTTTTACTTTATTAAATCAAGATTAGGGCTTTGATTCCACCACATCATTAGGGCATGCAGGGGTTGAGTCCCTACCCCCTTTGTGGGCTATATAAACACATGATCAATCAAGAACACGGAAGTAGATACATAGAGAAGAACACAGAGGAAGAGAGAAAGCTCCATAGAGATGGCAGTGGCCCCAGGAAGAGATTTGAGCTGGATAGTTTGTAGCTGAAGAGGACAGAGCAGCTGAGAAGCCCTGAGAGATAAGCCTATGCCAGCCTACAGTTGAAATGGGAAGGAGCTGGGACCATGGATCCTTAAGAGGAAAGAGAAAGGCTGAACCTTCGCAGACAGAGTCACCATCTTGCTTCAACACATGGCAACAGACTATAGCTGAGGAATTACCTCTTATGGTGCCTGGAGTTGGACTTTTTAGGGTCTTGTAACTGTAAGCTTTTACCCCAAATAAATACCTTTTGTAAAAGCCAACCAATTTCTGGTACTTTGCATCAACACCTCTTTTGGCTGATTAATACAGTTCCTTTCTTCAAACGCAAGTTAAGGAGATCCATTTTTCAGCAAGTTGCTATGGATTGTATGTGGTCACAGACCAAAACAAAGGCTCACCTAATGTTTACTCCTTTCTTTGCCAATTTTGCAATGAAAACATGAAGAAAGCAAAGAGAGAAGCCACATTATTTTCTTTTAAAGAAGGGACAGATATATTTAAAGATAAGAATCAAGCATAAAATAATAATAACAAAAATAATAAATGCTCTACAAATTATGAAAGGATGGATTTGGGGAGGAATCAGGTAGTGGATAAGGAAGTAGTGTATATTTAGCCAAATAAAAAAATTAGTTTTATTAGATGTGAATATGATGAAGCTTTATTTTTTTTTTCATTTTCTTCATTAACAAGACCTTGGTCATCTTGGTCATGTTGTTTAACCAATCTGTGCTCATTTATCCATCTTTCTGAACACTGAGAAACAATTAAGTTTGTTTTTAGGATTACATTAGAAAAATGTGCCTGAACAGGATTTTTTTAAAGTAACACTTCCATAATTCGTTAAGCTTCCTTTTGTCTGTTATTTTATTTTTTGAAATTGAAACATAGTTTACTATTTTGAAGAGAAAAAAAAGGAGAAATGGGGCAAGAGGAAGAAAAAGTCAAAGAAAAGTTAATTAAAATTTAGTTAAATCTTTCTATCAGGAAATATGCCGGGAATTTTTATCAGCATTCCATCTTTTAATACTCAAAACTAGAGCTCAGATAACTTATGGAGATCAGATCACTCTGTTAGCTAACTTCAGAGTTCAAATCTGAATCAGACCCATTATACTTTGTAATTGCAAACTGACAGACTGTATACATGTTTTGCTTGGTGCAGATGTTTTTTTCCTTTGTAAATTTTTAAAAATGTTTATTGTAGTAACATAGATACAACACAAAATTTCCAAATTTAACCACCTTTGTGTGTACAATTCAGTGGTATTAACTACATTCAAAGTATTGTGCTACCGTCACCACCGTCCATTATCAAAACTTTTCATTATCCCAAACAAAAACTCTTTATCCATTAAGCAGTAACTCCCCATTCTCCCCCTTACCACCATCCCTGCCAGGCCCCTGATAACATATAATCTACTTTTTGTCCTTGTATATTTGCTTATTCTAGGAGTTTCATATAAGTTGAAATCATACAATATTTGTTCTTTTGTGTCTAGTGTATTTCACTCAACATGGTTTCTTCAAGGTTCATCTATCTTGTAGCATGTATTAGAGCTTCATTCCTTTTTAAGGCTGAATAATATTCCATTGTACATATATAACACATTTTGTTTATCCATTCATTAGTTAATGGACGCTTGGGTTGCTTCCACCTTTTAGCTATTGTGAATAATGCTTCCACTAGCATTGGTGTACAAATATCTTTCAACTCCCTGTTTTTAATTCTTTGGAGTGTATCCCTAGAAGTGGGATTGGCAGCTCACATGGTAATTTTATGTTTCACTTTCTTAGGCTCCACTAAACTGTTTTCCATAGTGGCTGCACCATTTTACATTACCACCAGCAATATATGAGGGTTTCTATGTCTCCACATCCTTGCCAACACTTGTTATTTTCTGTTTTGATAATAATAGCCATCCTAAATGGTGTGAAGTGGCATTTTATCATGGTTTTAAAATTTTATTTCCCTGATGGCTAATGATGTTGGGCATCTTTTCCTGTGCTTATTGGCCATTAGTATATCTTTTTTTTTTTTTTTTTTT